>QXVZ01021487.1:0-39871 GCA_008931825.1 Phallusia fumigata | reverse complement strand
TCCGATTTTTCCTGAATTCGGTTAAAACTCGTAGACCCGATGCAATATTAAAAACGGATGTTCATTTGTTCATCTAATTGCATATAGTTTGCAAAAGTTACTGAATTTGAGGACACACATGTTACGTTATAGAAGATATTACACATACATTCGTTTGATTCAAAATATTCGCACATTTTACATGGCCACTTTTCGAGGGGGTTAAAAGTTCAAGGGAGGGTTAAAGTTTTACTAAAGCGTTTTTTCTGCCTCCAAAAAGCAAAGCAAAGCAGTCGGCTTACCTTTAAATTTACAAATAAACAAAGCATTTTCATTGCAGTCGATCCACTTCGTCTTGTTGTCATTCCTGTTATAAACTGAACAGTTTCCGCCACTTCTCCCCTCCACGTAGAAGTTTCCTACGGCCTCTGTTTCAAAAATATACTGTAACTGTTTGGTAAACCTCGATTTTTTGTAATTCTACCTGCCGATACAATGTTATTTGGATTGCTGCACGTGTAACGAGAAAGCGCTACATTTGTAATCTTCCACACAAATGCTAGGTTTTCGGGAGTTGACAGGTTGTAAAGCTTTCCTTGGTTGTATTTGTGACACTCCTCCACTGCGTCCTGGTGACTTACGGCATTGTCCCCAACAAAGTAAACATCTTCATCAATTTGATGAATGGATCCTGGAACAATTAAGGTTATTAGTTCATGAAACCTTTATTCATTTACAACACAGTGTGCATTTTTCGTGGGTGTTTTCATTGGTTGGAGATTAGAGTTTGTTTGTGTGTAACGCCTAAATGTTTTATGCTAATAAATTGCAGTTACGTGGAACCTTTTTTGATTTGATTATTTTCTCTTTTTTGGTAGTTGGTGACTTCAATTTAAGTCATCCGACAACTTTAGCACAAAGTGGCTTTTGATCTTTGGTTCCGGCCTATTGTTTAAGGAAATGTTATAGATAATACTGGTTAAAAAACATCACAACAGGGTATAAAAGCACTTAATTAAGGCAAGAAAACTGTTTTGCAAAAATGTCTCGAAGCAAAATTGTCATTAAGATGTGTTTTATGTGTTAATTGGCACCTACCTCGTTGCGCAGTCGCCAAGCTGCACCAAATGGCAAGAATCAACACAAAAGTCCACATTTCGTTAAGCACGAACAAGTTACAATCATTTACTTTTCGAAACAGATGTTCCAGTTTCTGCAGGGTGGTAAAAAATATCTCAAATAGTAACAATATTACGCTACCAACCCAACGATATCGACTTCAATTATTGACTTTAACTGTGTTTCCCTCAAGTTTCGTCTTGCTACCTATTCAGACCGAACGAGCGCATTTGACAATCAGTAACAGCTCAAGCATATACTGTGTTGCATGCTAGCATACGATTAAGTAGTCATCGTATACGTTCTGTCTTCCCACCAGTTAATCACTTAAAAAGTAAAGGAAGTTTGCTCGTTGCGACGCAATGCGTTGTCACCCACTTGAAAACGGTATGACCATTAAGGTGACGTACGTTCAAACAGCCTTGTGCAAACGCTTTTTGAGCACAAAAGGTTGACATGTTTGAGTCTCATGCCCTGTTCATAATAATGCAAGTAATTTCTTGACCTTAATGTAATCTTAAATAAATAGGCACTTTAAGAATAACAGTATATTAACAATATAACTGCCAGAGAGCTTGCAATCAGCGTTTTAATGACAGCAGCAAGTGCTAAAACGTTTGCATAAAAATGTATTATTTGTAGCATACAGGAATACTGAAAATATAAAAAGCGCCGAAAAATAGCAACGTTTTAAATAAATATCATTAGCGATGTTTTTCGTTTCCATGCATCAAAGCTGAATCTCCCGGTGCGTTGCCGCAGGCCGCAGAAGAAGTGGATTGCTTTCGCGGTGCACTTCGGAAAATTCCAGAGCCGGTGATGACCGAGGTTCGCCGAGCCATGCTTCGCAACGGGGACAGCCAGACCTTTCGCATGTCGGAACGACGAACCGAGGTGAGAATAAAAATAGCAAAACCCTGCGAAAAACACCGGAAGTTGCACGTTAAGTTATTAATGCATTATGGTGATTATTTTTATTGGCACTGTTGCTCTTTTCTCTTTGAATTATAATCTCTAAATGGCAGAGACATTAGCATTATTGTGTGGGTTTCTATTTGCGGAATAGTGATGATTATTTAAATGACCAATATAGCTCGGTTCGTCGGAACTGTTGTAGCAGGGCATACTGTATCAAATATATAATTGTAGCAAAAATACACAAGTTAAATTGCACGGCGAGCAATTCAATAATCCTTTTTCGTTTTGTTGTTTTTGTAACCTTAACGCCATATACTGGCCCAACGTGTGATGGCAACAAAATGCAAAGGATGGTTCTCACCTGCAGTGTACAAAGAATAGCAAACAACCAGCTTGTAATGGTCTCAAAGAGCTGATCATCTGATATCAACACAATGTATCCTGACGCCCACGTCAGTCCCAGCATTGACGTCATAGTTACAGCTATTATGAGGTTTTGCTTCGCCGTTCGTTGAAGCTCACGTGATCTTGCCTGCACATAGACTGTCTCTATCGAGATGCTAACTTGCATTACCACATTTGTGGGTGGCGAATTGACGTCAATTGAACGCGACAGACGTATAACACTGGCCACATTGGTTATCTTCCAAATCATTGTAGCTAAAAATTACTCTGGTTGTAACCAGCTAAGCCTGACCTTAATGTAAGTGGTGCTTAAATTATATTTTACCGGTAAAGATTCTTGTCTCATGAAAATAACCTAAACCGTGGTTAATCAAATGCGAAATATTTTGGTCGCGTGCCCTCAATATAAAGGGACTTTTTTAATGTCATTATTTAACAAAACTATTTACTACAATCTTTCAAACCTGTGAGCTGGTACATGAGAGCTCGTACGTGACTCGACAAAACACAGCGCAGTTGTAAACCAACATGATGGCGATTGGGGCTAAAAATCCAAAGTAGAGCGAGTATTTGTGAAGCCAGCACATGTTAGGGGCCCGGTAATTGGACTCCAGTAGAAGGTCATCACCTGTGGTTATTAAAAACCTAATTAAAATCCTATTGCATGACGTTTTGTTTTTTTGTGCCTGATTATGTGCTTGGATAAAACAAAGACCGCAGAGCCAGATTGTAACCCAAAAAGGACGAAGGCTAAAACATGGAAATTTCTATGAATCAACTATTCATTGAAAAGTTTAGGTTCCAATTATTTGTTTTTAATAAAGTCATACTGAAATCAGTGGAATGATTGTTAATAAACGGTAATTAACGTTTACCTGGAATGCATAAGTCGCTCACTCGTTGTTGATCGAAGTAGCCGACTGCGATGCCAGCAGTAATGATGACAATTGCTAATGGAAGACCGTAAGCGTACAACATACAAAGTTGCAAGAAATGCCGAGGACGTTCGTCAAACACCTGTCGATTGAAAGAAATAAAGAAAATAGGTTTTTCGTCGAAAATAAACACGATTTTTAGAGTATGTCAAGTGTCTTTAAACAAATTATACAAAAAAGGCTTGAAGGCTGTTTGTTGAAGCCTAAACGATGTATTTAGTGCAAGATTAGGAATACAGCAACTTTGTCTCGGTCAACTGCGCTTCCCTGAGCAAGAAACTTAGGCGACATTGCTCCAACCAAGGGAACCTGGGATCACAATTGAAGTCACCAACTTAAAAAAAGCAAATACAAATTTTTCCAACGAAACTGCAATAAGACAGGTAGTTCGACAGTGGACTGATTGTGACTTGTGAGCACAACGCATTTAGGCGTTGTTTGTCGCAAGGATATCAGTGAAACAAATAAACATTTAAGCAGTGCGATGCAAAAATTCAGTGTTGCAAGCGTTTGTTCTATGGCGGAAAAGTAGTTACTTTTATATTTAGCTACCTTCATTTAAAAAGGAACTCAATATAAAAACGTTCTACAAAAATATTGGAAGAAAATACAGGAAATGTAGTATTTACCTTCACGAGTGACTTGTACATGTCGAAGCTGTAGACATTCATCCAGCACCAGGATGTAAGGAGAAAGTAATGAAGCAAGGCAGTAGCGAGTAAACAGCCGTATACGTTGCTCGTTTGGCCGATAGCAACCACAAAAATGAGGTATGTGACAAAAAGGTTGCAGCAAATGTGGATGACAATCTTAACGGGACGTCGCTGACGGATTTCCCTGTTTTTGGAAAACTGTAGTAAAACTGTACTGCGATAGTAAAAAACTGTGCCAAAAAAAATTTTATCTTGAAAAGTTGCTGGCGGGTTTAAAACTATGAGTGTTTAATCGTTTTACTGCCTAACGACTTCAGAACAGAGTTAGTCTAGATATTTATTTATTTGGTGTGGCTTGGGTAACAGACTTCCATGGCGTACTTACCGGTCAATGAGGTGCACAATTACAGTCAACAATAATCCAATCATAGAAAGAATACATCCCACGTCGCTTACAAGAGAAAGCGCAACGTCGGAAGCAACGACATCCGATTTCTACGAAGTAAAAACAAACAATCATCATTTGTAAAATTTTATCTTGAAAATAGTCATCTGAAAGTTTGTTTGTCAGCAAATTTGGTAAACATGTCCAACACACTTACTACAATTACTGCGAAGTTTGTTAGATGGTAGCATCTGCACTCGGGTACACCAGAAGAGGCAATGTGTAGGCAGCAACCGTCCGAGCTCCAGCGGCGAAAATTTTGATCCCAGTACACACATCTGCTCAGTGTACGTAGGGACTGTAAAGGAATAAAAAACAGCATGTAAGTATAAAAAACATTGGGACAAAAGTTGGTTTCTAACCTTCAATGTGTTTTCTGTTACAGGGGTTTTGTCGTACTTTAACAGCTCGTCGAGGTGCTGTATTCGGACTGGCTCAGTGAGATTGTTCAGCTCCATATCTACGCCAACATCAATGGATACAACCTAATAAAACTTTCAGTTAACAGAGATTCAAGTCATTTACGCCATTAATCTGCCAATTTTAACTAACCAATTTTAACCAAAGTTTTAAAAGTTTCACTTCGTTACCGAATCTACACGTTCTTGGCTGGAATAGAACAGTATATCTTCGTAGTAGTAGATGAAAGAGCTTCTGACGCTTTGCCAGCTTCTCGTCTGCCTTTGCTGGCCAAATGACAACAACGCTGCTCGTTGTAGAACGCTTCCGGGAACAATCACACGAAGGCGTTCTTGACCGTTCGTGCTGTTTGCGTCTGATTGGAAAGTTACGTCTGTACCAAAGTCCACATTTTCGGAAACCTGTCACGAAAGCTAGCGTTAGTTGTGTGAATAGCGCTTTGCTGTGTAAAATATTTGTTGGGGGTGGGGTACTACAGGCAAAGCCACAGTTAATACACTACACAACAAAATACATGGCTATATTTATCAATATGTATTATTGACACGGATGCGTAAAAATTAAGCAAATTAATAGGTTTTGGTTGTGTGAACAAAATTACTGGCCCAGAACATGGCTAAAATTAGATATATAGTTGGATATTCGATTTTTTTTTACTGCTAACAAGAGCAAAAACGAAACTGATGCGCTAAAGAAATGCAGTGAGTCACAAGAAACTGTTTGGGTCATGTCAGACCGTTTAATTTATTGAACGTCTATACTAAAAGTTTGTTAAAGTTGTGCTTTTCGGATCAGACAAGAATCTTAAGATAAGAAAACCCTGCACTTACGTGTACAATAAGTGATTCCGAAAACAGTTGAAATAACGACGTGTTTTTTAGGTCGAACCTCTGCGCAAGGCTTGAAAGAGAATAAGCGAGTTCCTGTTGTTCGTCCCGCTCCTGCGCGTCGGTGCTTAAATGTATATTACGAGAAGAGTTTGTCCATCCCTTAACAACCAGGCCATTTGCAAGCAACACGATGTTGGTGAACGCAGTCTTGCTCACCTTTAATACACAGTTAAACCATGTTTACATTATTTAGGCGTTAAACATTTGCCTTTACCATAATATGTAGCGATAAATGAATAGTTGTAAAGTGTATTAAAACATGTACATATGTAACAAAATCAGTGTGTACCTTCATGTTTTCGTTTTCCGCTTTTATCCTGACGTATGCCACAAATGCAACAACTGATGACGTTTCTTCTGATGTCAGATTGACTTTCGTGCGCGTAAAATTAAGCAAGTGTCTGCTAAGATAATCAATGTGGAAATTTGATGTTCCGTTGCTTAATACCTACAGACAAAACAAAAGCATCTAACAGTAAAAATTTCCAAGTATTGCCCCGTTATGACATTTCTTTCACGTCTGTTCTGAAAGCATGTGACATGTATTTGGCTTGATCTAAACCAGTGGTTCCTAAACTTTTTGAAAATATGTGCATAATGGTCCCTACGGGATATTTTTCCATGACTAACGGACCACTAAAAAATTTACTCGAACTAAGCTCACTCGATTAACAATTCAGCAATGCTTTGTGTGTGCCACAGCCCACATCAACGTCAATTTTTACTTGTGATACCACAAAACAGTATTGGGCGGTAATGCCACAAAAGGCGCAATCAAAGGTGCACATGAAACTTACATCGAGAAGATGTCAGAAGTTATGCGATATAGCAACGACTAAAAGGAGTAAAGGTGTTTCGAGGACCCCTAGGGGACCGCGGAACCCACTTTAAGAACCACTGATGTAAACCCGATTGTAGCCGTGTTTATATGATTGAAGTTGTCATGAATTTTGGGCACCATCAATATTCAATTATGACGGTTAAATTGTCTTAAAAAATGTAAGAAAATGTGTCAGTGCTTCACAACAATTATCGTGATTTTCTGGTGCAGAACTTCCCAAACTAGGGGTCGCGGCCCTTTGGGGTTGTGCAACGAATTTTGTGGGCGCGAGTACACCAATTTCCCGCAAAGTGTTGCGAATGTAAAATTAAAATTTNTTTTGATGTTTCGTTGCTTAATACCTACAGACAAAACAAAAGCATCTAATAGTAAAAATTTCCAAGTATTGCCCCGTTATGACATTTCTTTCACGTCTGTTCTGAAAGCATGTGACATGTATTTAGCTTGATCTAAACCAGTGGTCCTTAAACTTTTTGAAAATATGTGCATAATGGTCCCTACGCGATTTTTTTCATGACTAACGGACCACTAAAAAATTTACTTGAACTAAGCTCACTCGATTAACAATTCAGCANTATTCCTGTAATGCAAAACAATAATTTAAAAAAAATACGACGTTTACATGCACTAAATCTGAATACCTGGGTGACTTCGGTTAAGGCACGAAAATTCACAAACAACTGACTCATTTTGGCAGCACATAACTTCGTCACCTTTTGCTAATAAAACGGCAGAACTCAGCACTGAAAAAGAAACAGCCATCGATGGTCACAAATGTTTTGCAAAGGACCAAGGGGGAAGCGGTGATAAGGCTATAAATCTCCCCTTCTAATTTATGAAAAATATTTGCGATTCTTGGCAGTTGGCCTGTACACAAGTTGCTACTTCCTTGAAAAAACCCATGGGAACCTTTTTGTATAAATCGCTTTGGTGTTAAGCCCGATACGTACGTTTGGACGGAAATAAAATCTTGAAAAGGACTGTTTCAGACTTTCTACGTTTTTCGAAGTGTAAAATACCAGGTTTGTTTGTACAGGTAAGTTAAACTTAGTCTTGCCCATTGACTTGCAAGTGCAAGTAGTCATTGGCATAGATGTAAATGCGCACTTAACATTTACGAGTAGGCTACATTACCCAAACCAAAGCAACCAGGTTGTCAGTGACTGCACAACCTTTCTTTCGTGACTTTAATCAACTTTATTTTGACTATACGTATTGGTAGTAGGCTACTTGCGTGTACCACGCTTGAGGGCATGTTTTGCAATAAACAAAAAAAACTTCAATCAATTTTTAAAAACTTACCTGAGCTTTCAACGACAAAACCCAGCATCAAAATAACAAAACAATCCTTCATGGTGCTGGAGAAAAAGTTTGGCCTCGCTACAGGTATAAGTAAATAACATCAAATGATGCTCCCTGGCCCAAAACACATGTCTTTGTTGCTAACCACCGTCACAAACTAGCTATGACGAAGAGGTGACGCGCGTTAGTCCCTCTTTCCGGCTCTCACGTCGAGCAACAAATCATCGATGCTGATTCAAGCAGAATAAAGTAAAGCAAAGTTTACTGGACACCTGCACCGTCCATATACGCACCCCATGCGCTTAGCTGCTAGATTGTCATAAGACACTTAAAACACTATAAAAGGGCCGCGTATTATTTACGCCACCTGCCAATCTTCCACTCAAAACGTCTGTACGGTCCGGAAATGGCCACTGGCGACATTGCGGAACGTGGTGTGAAACGGATGTTGTTTTGCTGTTTAAATTAAATGTGACAAAAACGGTGTGAACAAAATGAGCGTAACACTTGTAATGTTATTAGCGTGCAATTATAAAATTACGCTATGGACACTCACGATGAAGATGTCGTTTTTTACAGTAAATCAGAGTTTTTAGCAGTTGGCTCGATTTAAACAGCAACTCTTTAATTTTGTCAATATAGCCAAAAACGATCAATGATTTTTAGTTCCCTGACTGTTGATCGATTGTTAACAAAATAAAAAATGCATAAATAAAATGTCTGTTAGCTCCTTCCGAAGTCTAAGGATTTGCTATGGTATGCCTTAGTTACTTTTAATAGGCCTACGTGTTATAAGGGATGTTGTGTCTAATAGAGGGCCTTTACTAATTAATTAAAACAGAAGGACGATAGTTTTTGTTTTGCCACAATAATACTTAAAGGTTGATTGTCAGTTTTTTTGGTCCATGGTACATAGGAATTACGCTTTATTGGTAACGTCACTTTTTGTGCCGCCTGGTCAACAATAGCTTGGTTAAGCTAACATGGGATAGTCGAAAGCTTGCTGCAGACTAGTAGCCTACCAACTGTGATATGGGTCGCCTTGTGGTAGCCCCCACATTTAATAAGTTCTTGCCTTATCCAATGTGCCACCATGTGGCGCTAGCCCGCTATATTTTGTCTTTAATGTTGGTGCGACAAATTATTTTTGTCATTTTGTCTTGTGATTGCAAGTATGCAATTTCGTGCATGCAAATATGCATACTTCTTGTTATCACCTACGCATGAACTTCTGTTGTTTTGCTTTGAATTTTTTAAATTTCTGCTTTTGTTGAGCCACTACCACCACTGATCTCTAGTTTGTTTGATTTCCATGATTTCGTGGAATTTGCATCCAATGAGCCCATGTAAGACGAGACTGAACTGAACCCACAACTAAAAATTCGATGGTTCGGTGGTTTTGTAGGAGTCATTTACATACATTTCTGAGAAAAGCTACGATTTTATTAAATCTTCACACATTGTTAGTGGCTATTTCGAGCATTTAAAGTTTTGGTCGCAAATTGGGCTGCGCAGACCTTTGCAAATTTTTAATGAGTCTAAAATGTTATTTTTTATGATTACTTAAAGGCTGAAAAACGATGTTGAAACCATTATAAGCAAGTTGCTGCCGTCTATATTTACTCCCTGAACAATTATTGTTTTGCATTGTTTGTTTTTCTGTTCCACAATAGATAACCTTTCCGGTGCAAACTTTAGATATTGTTTTTATTTGCAAGACAATTATCAAAAATTTTGCAACAGCTGTTGACCAGTCTTGAAATGGTGAAACTGGGTGGAATGGTTACACTGACCTGTGGCTATTTTAGCCGCTCTCCAGGCTCACATTGTGCTCAACATGAATTATAAAGCCAGCTTGATAAAGCCAAATATGAATACATACAGATTTTTTTAGTTGCATACATGCTGTTGCAACATTGGCTTAGTGTGCACAAACCTTACCATCATGATTACTTCTTTTAGATTGCAAGTGCAGGATACAATTTGATTTGCAAGAGTAGCATAAAAAAAACTTGGTTTTATACACATTATGTTGCCTGGTTAAATGTGATTGTTTTAAATACTTTTCCCTTGGATATCATATCAAACTTGTGAAATTATTTGTGGGCTTGAACTTGAAATATTTTGGGGTATAGCCTTTTTGCAAAATCTGAGTTGAAGTAAACTTCATGTAACACCTCTCTTATGGACAGCAATGTTTAATTGCTTGAATTGTATTGTCGTTGAATGAAATTGATACTTCTATAGTTTGTTTCACGATATTTTGTCATGTACAAAATATGTATGAGATAATAAAAACATTTTGACTGTAAGATTTCTTTCTGACAAGTAACAACATTGTACTTCTTACTGTGTGTGACCATTTCAAACATTTTTGTGTAGGTGACAAAAAAATTTCAATACAGTTTGTCTATATTACTGGTTAAACAGCGTGAATTTGGGAAACTACTGATTTTTAATCTTTGTTTTCAACAATTACATGTCACAAGAGAAAAGGTGTGTTCTTTACTGAAAATTCCTTCCCAATCTTAACAAAATTGTGTAATTTTTTTTGTGTAAATGCAGTGTTCCTAAGCAATAATAAAATAGAGACCACAACTATAAAATAGAGACCACATATAAATTGATACAATTTGTTTACCCAGAACTAAACATCCTTATTCATACAGGGGTAAATGGAACAATGAATGTTAATCAAGCCCAAATGAACCAACTACATCAGCAAGCTTTGAACATATTGTCCTCAAACCATACGAAGGATGTGGTTAGTGCTGTTTTGCCAAATGATAACCATATGTAATCCACAATCAGTGTGTTTTTAGGTTTGAATTTTTTTAATGGTGATGCAGCTAATATGGTTTTTGATTTTACATGTTATGATAAAAGTTTAACATTCATGACACACTTCTTATAGTAACCCAAATGTAACATTTTTGAAAAAAGGACATTTGTAACTTCTATAATGTAAAAGGTTCTGTTACATTTAAGAATTTTTAAAATAAATTTATTATTCTATATTTTTTAGCTTTAATACATTCTGTTTACATCTAAAAGAAATTAAGCTACATTTTTTAGTTTTAATACATTTTTTACATCTAAAAGAAGCATAGTGCAGTAAGCTAAGCGCCAGTCTGGAAGTCCTCAGTATCAGGGTCATAATCGCTTGAGGCAGTCTTGAGCTAGCGCAAAAACAACAAAAACTGCCTGAGGATTTATATTAGCATTCACTGTGATGTCATCATCACTAAAACCTCTGATGAGTAGCAATCGAGGAACTGTAATGTGGGGCCCTTCACCATACCAGTGAGGTGACCATATCCCACCTCATTTACATGTTAGACAAAACCTCATTTGCATATTATGTGGGTGCCTACTCAGAAGTGATGTCTTATTAGTGGCCAATCGTGTGTTGTGACTGTGCATGTGTCCACCCGAGCTCAACATGTCAGACAGGCGTGATGTTTGTTGTTTTAAGATGTATAGCTGGTTATTTTACAAAATGTTACCAGGTTTAATGTTCAACTAAACGTAACAGTGTTTTTGTGTGTAGGCTGGTAAACAAGGTAATTTGGCCTGTTCAGAAGCTTTTCAAGCAATTTCAGGATTAGTTCCAAAAGAAATCAACGGTCAGTGCCATCAAGGTTTGTTTTTATTATTTTTTTGGCTTGTGTAACTTTAGGTCAAAACGTAACAGGTTATTTTAAGTTTTCCCAAGGGTTATCGAAATTGGCCAAAATTATTGCTTCTCCAAGTTTCACCTAGTTTTTAAGACCGGAGAGGTGTATTCACAGAACAAAGTTGCCCATGGGTATGGAGAATTTCCTTCAATCTCTTTAAGTACTACTCTTCCTTTGCTGGTTTAAAAGCTGCACCGCAGTAATTTTCTGTAATTGGCATTTGTGAATAGTAAGGTGGCATCGCTTTGAAGGTAAACCAATTATCTGACCGGTTCAGACAACATGTTTTTCAACTTCATCTGGAAATTTGTAACCGCTCCGAGTTTGTGCAGTACTTATAATACGTGCACATTAGGCATTTGCTAATGTTATGTGTGTAAATTTCAGACAAAAAGTTTAGCCAGGAATCGTCGGGTAGCTTTCAGGAAGGCAGAAGTTTACCAGGTGACAACGAAAGGCTGCCATCGGCCGAAGACGACGAATTATCAGGCGACAGTGACCAGGCTGACGACGGGGACCCATTCCTTGTAAGTAGCTTTATGTTACTTTGTAGCGCCACCTGCTATGTACGTTTTACCTTAACCCATTTGTTTCGCATTACATAGGGTGCGGACGTCTTGAACGAATCTGACATGATGCGAAGGCACCACGGCTACGAAATGGTAAGTGGGCCGCCACGATCCCGGGGACAACGAGGCCGGCTTCTGTTCTTCTGTATGGCGCAGCGGGCGGTTTTTGTGCCGCAACCGTTTCCGTATTGGGTGTTACGTTGCAGCGTCGCTACGTTCTCCTTTGTGCGTTTGCAGTCAACCCGTATTGCCCTTGTTGTCTGCGAAGCTCAGTTCCCGTGTGTGTGTACTGAATATTTCGAGAAAGCAGGCTAAACCGCTCGTTTTGTTTAGGCCGTGTACCCCGCTTTATTAAATAGAGCATACGTCCGGGCGGCTTTGTGATGACTGCAACCACGTTGACAATTTACACTTCCCCAGCTCGCATCGTTCGAAACAAAGACACGCGCTCGTTAATTGGCATTAATCACTCTCGAGGCATTTTGGCGACGTACATGTTTCCAATTCTGCGACCTGGCACGAGTTGAAACGGCAGCTCACGTATTCGTGTAGTAGATTTGCAAGCACCACGTCTGTTTGGCCCATGCGTTACGCGACTTACCCAAACATCGCAAAATACTATTTACCTCGAACAAACATCTATCATAAATTGGTTGAATCAGCGTTTCATTGAAAATAAATTGGTTTCAAGAAGAAAACACGATAGACAAAGTTTTTAGCCGAAAACAAAACGATACGCGCATTGTCAAAAACTCTTTTAAATTATAGGAAGAAGCTGAACAACTTGAGAAGCTTGAAATCTTCGCCAAAGACTTTAAGCAGAAACGAATCAAGATGGGATTCACGCAGGGCGACGTCGGCCTTGCAATGGGTCGACTCTACGGCAACGACTTCAGCCAAACCACAATATCGCGATTCGAAGCTCTCAACCTAAGGTGGGTAACGTTGTTTTGCTTTCCAATTCTCCCGAATGGGACAGAATGTCAGCATCTAGGTAAATTTATAACTTGTGGTCGCCGATTCTTCCTCCTCGACCGATTTTATCCCATAAAAGCTCTTCGTCTGCAAGTACGTCATACCGGCGAGCAGCATAATGCAAATACCCCCAGGCTGTATTTCAGAACGCAGTGGCTTATTTGGAGTTTCAGTTGTGTCGCCTTGATACGAGATTTAACCGGCATTTCACACATCAGGCTTTAGTGCCTGCTTGTAAGTTCCCCATTTTGTTTTTCAGCTTCAAAAACATGTGCAAACTAAAGCCGCTACTTGAAAGGTGGTTGCAGGACACCAACAATGTACTCATGGACGCCAAAGACGGTAAGCGACCCAAAGCTTTAAACAAACACATTAATGGCCGATTGTTTCGATTGATTTTACAAGAGCCCTATGGACAGGTCACAAAAATCGTAAGGTTCTAAAATTTTTCATGCGGCGTGCACTTTTATTGTGAAAGAACAATAATTTTAAATGTTTTAGGTTTTAACGTCAATAAGTTTCGCTTTAGCTCTAACATACTGGCACGTGCCCTGGATAACTCGAATCGGAAAAGTGCCTTGGATGTAACATAAATTTATTTTAAACTCTTATTTCATGATTTTAAAAACAAAATTAGAAATTGTAGTTAGCTTATGGTCGAGCACAGGGGCGACTCCACATTTAGTTCTTGCCCGTCGATTGTTCGCGGCACAATGACCGGGGGCAACAGGCGTGTCGCGTCCTCCCGGGCCCGAAACAACTTCGGCGTCATTGTCTCCCGCAAGCCGTATCTTGGGTGAGAGCGGCGTTACAGCGGAAGGCCTTTTCATACTCTCGCGCTGGGACTTCCTGTGGGGTGTCACAATAGGTGCCTGTAAGAAAATGCATATGCTAATTACTGCGATCGCTACGTTCATTTTCCTCGGAGTGAGGGAGACCTGAATGGGCAGAAACGGCCGACCATATGCTGACTTTGTGTTGCTGGGAGTCCCACGGCCGCAGTGTGGCTACGTGGAAAATTTTGTGTGGCAGCAATCTGTGTGGTCGTTAAATGCTGCACCCTCCACGTGTAGGTATCACACATGCATTTGCAGTGGTTAATATACAGAAGGCGGACGGGTTAGGTTACTTGCATGTTGCCACCTTTTATGCATTTCCAACATGTTTTTGGTAACGGATTGTGGTTGGATCAATTAGTTCGTTATGTACGTTTTTAAAATGCTTCGAGTGGTTTGTGGATTTCGTATGACCAATTAGGAAACAACGAGTAACTGTAAAACCCGTTTTCCCAAGTCGTCTATTGTGGATCGCAACAATGGATCTCTGATGCAAAATCTTTTCAACCATATGGCAATGTGAAATTGCGTAATGTTACGACCAAAGGTTTGCGTTTATAAAAGGAGAAAAATAATTATAATTGCCGGCTTTCAAAAATACGAACAAGCAGTGAAAAATTAAACGTGTGTTGAATAAAATTACCGGTGAACCAGAAAAATACATTTTTCGCACAAGCCGTGTTAGATAAACTTTTCTGTTGGCATTCCGTTATATGGGCCACATGCATTCTCGTGCTTACCATCGTGTACTTTGTACCACTACCTTGATGTGACCCCAACGGCCTTTCATGCTTCACGGACTGTCACCTTCGTGTTTTGGCTGTTTGTCCTTCGCCCAAAAAACACTAAAAATTGGCTTTGCACACGGTTGTATTTTGTCCTAAAGTGTCATTCCAGTATTCTGCAGTCACAAATGAAAGATATTTTATGGTGTGTAGTATGTACTTGTTTTTCTATTGTCAAATCTAGTTTGTTACAGTAAATTGAAACTCATGCATTTAGGAAAGTCCGTTGCGTAGTCGAATCAGCGTTTTATAAAAAGTCTCTAATAGTTTGCATATTGTGTTTTCCCCCTTGTAGGTCGTCCTGTTGTGATGCCGCAACTCGACCCACAGTATCAGTCCGGCAGAAAACGGAAAAAGCGAACCAGCATCGACCAGAAGAAGCGCAGCACGCTTGACGTCATTTTTAGCCAAGTAAGCATCCTTGTTGTTCGGTCGGATTTGCAAAACTCCGTTAGAGGATCGGTCGAACTAGCAGAGAAACCCCAAGAAAGGGGGATTTTCAGCACCCCCGAAAAATTGTTTTCAGCCAAGCAAAACATAAAAAAGGTTTTTGCTACGTGCATTTATAAATAAAATCTCGGCAAACTTTTCGGAAAATAAGTAATTAGCCATGAAAACAATGCACGATTTTCGTTACCCTTCGATTTTTCGTACAAAACCTAATTAATTCCTGTTCCCATTAGCAATGGCTCATGATTTCCTACCTAGTATACGGTCCAATGCCAATGCAACTTGTCACGTTGACCGCATCTGCCCAATCCAATATTCAGTAGTTATATCTCACACAAGACCTTCGCTGCCAAGTCGACGTGGCATCGTTAATGTGCGAGGCTGTAATTAGCAGTCCTTCTAAGAAGAGCCTCGAAAATCCAGGACCGCTCGTTCAGATCGTGGTCTGCCATTTTGTTGTTTTGGCGAACCATGCGCGCAGCAAGATATATTCAAATCACACGAAGCTTGCTATTTGTTTGTGATTGCTAAAACTTTTCAACTTTTCAATTAGGTGACTGAAGTTATTAGTGAACTTAGCTTTTTCATGTGTTTTTAACGTAGGTTTTTGGCACTATCAACAAACTGTACACAACAGTTTTTGTTCATATTTATAGAAAACGCGATTATTAAGTATTATGATAATCTACAGTATATTGGTTGCTGTTTTCTGGTTCGGTTTCGGAAATTAGTCGTCAATTTGATTTTTGTTTAGACGAACGATATGTCTTCGCGATAGCAATATGACAACCATGTATTTGTTTGTTTAAATCGCCGCAAACCGTCTAATTTTAAACACCTCAGTACCATTTTACTACGACCCTCATAAACGGCAGTAAACCCCGTCCGGCTTGTATGTGAGAGACCAGGAACGTTAGCAGGATATCGGACGTGATAGGTATCTTTGTCGAACGATCAATTTAAATACAGCCAGTCGTCCATTTAACTACACACTGCACCGGTGTCAGGTGTCCACGGCGATGGACTTTAAACTTTTTGCGTACAGCGGGATCCGGTCTTTCTCGTTTTTGCCATATTTTTGACTATACAAAGACGGCCAGTAAACCTATTTATAACGATTCTATACAATAAAGCATGCAGCTGGTGAATTAAGAAGAGGCCTTTCCCCGCTATTGTTTGAAGTTGCATGCAAGCAAACCATTTTTCTATCATATTTACGAAAAAAGGGACTTTGTAACGCCAAACTTGTGTCGTGTGCAACATTCCTAATTAGATCGTTTCGTCGAACTTGAAATTTGAATACTACGTTACGGTTTCGATCTAAGTTGCTTTTCTTATGTCCTGTATATGTAAACTAAATAAGCGGTTTGTCGAAGATTATTTCTGCTAGCTTAAGGCATGTTGAAGTGCGGGTACTAAGTCCTGTACCGGGCAAATTTACATTCAAATGCGACACCACAAATTGCTATAGCTTTAAAAAACAGGCTTGTCGTCATTTTTAACTTGCGGCTATATAACCGTTGTTTTACATGAAATCAAGACAAGATGGGAATTCACCGAATACTATCGATAATTTTTTTACTTTGACCCGGTTTGCATGTAAATGTTTACTATTAAAATCGTGTTGGCATAGGGATCTCGCAACAATAACAACCTGTTTTACCATAAACTTGGAAGTGCCACTTAGTTGTTGCGCCCAGGCAAACTCGTTTGCTGGAATATCGTGGCAGTAGATCGATGAAAGTTTAAAAGGGACTCCTTTAATGTCGTGTGTGGATGACGGTTTTGATAAACTAAACCTATGGATACTGTGTCATGATCCACCAGCCACTATCCGCGCTTAACATCACACGCTGTCACGCAGCAACGAGTCCAACCTTTCACACAACATGACGCGTTCCGAAATCGAATCATTACATCACGTCATCTAGTGGCGCGGCCTTATCTGAGCACAGGCAAATAACAACAACATTTTGTGTACGTATGGCGATTGGGCTGTGCCATTACATGTCTGGAAAACGCGACTCACGTTTTTCTCTGCCATTGCACAAGTCCCTCGCGTCGCGTGTCCCTGCACGACGAGTGATACTGGCGGGTCACGCTACTGATTTTTTCTGGCAAGGTTGTCGCAATTTTTGCCACACCCTGTGCTGTTTGGGCTCCACTAATCGAGGCAATACGGGAATTTGAAGCAAACCTAATTTCGCAAAAAAGTGTTTTACGATACCAGGGATGTACGTTCGCAGTTTTACAGTCATTCCGCCATTGCACGTTTTTCATATTTTATGATGGTTTAAATGTTATTGCCGCTTCAAAATGATATCTGCCTAATTTATTTGAGACACGTATCACCTGCGCTACGATAACATAAAATGTTTGTTCAAACTCCTCAAAACTGCGCCCCGGGATAGTCAGCAAAATGGCGACCAGCAGCATAGCGCGATTATTTTTGTCTAACTCCATGACGGCTTGGCGCTGGCGGAAACACAGCCAACTTGCACCTGATTAAAATAGGGATGGGCAGAAGACATCACAAACCTTATTCCTGCCCCGGGCAGTGTTATAATTTGATTGAAATCTGTGGGTTGACACATTATAAATATACCAAGTTTTAAATTACTTCAGATTGGTGCTAAGGAATTGACACGCAAACGTAAAACACTGTTGAGAACGCTCTATGACGTATATTTCGAAAATTTATGAAGAAATGTTTCTCTTAAGGATACGTGTGTTGTGACGTCACAATGCACCCTCGTGTTCGACCTTGTACTTGTCGAAAAAAAAGTAGACCTGAAACTCGACTTGAGAACTTAACCTCTAATGAATGCGATATTTTTTGAAGAATCCCAAACCCAATTCGGACGATCTCCACAACATTGCTGAGGAGTGTTGCCTCGACAAGGAGGTGGTGCGTGTGTGGTTCTGCAATCGACGACAGAAGGAAAAGCGAATCGCGATGCACGAGCAACAATCACAGAGCGAGGTGGGTCAAGCTCGCTGTGGTTTAAATACGACCGCAATGCGACATTGATTTAGGCAACGTTGTATGAAAAACCCTGATGCTGTGTTAATGATAGCAGTGACGTCAGGGTGTTTACACGCTCCGGTATGTAACAAACTTCTATTCAAATTGCGGCTTGTAATCCGACTTTCCCGGTGCGCACTGTTTGTATACACTAGTATCAACGACCAAGTATAATCTAAAGTTAAATGATTTCAGGCAAGGTCAGGCGGAAAATATAAACACTGCTTTATGTAATCGCACCCAAGCAGTAAGCAGGGGGTTTTGCACGCAACTAATTTCCAATTGGTGTAAAACCACTTACTCGACTGTACATGAAATGTGATTTTCTGTTCACACTTCAAAATTTAAATACTTGCGTTTTGAAGTATCTGCTTTTTTATTTACTTTTTTAACATACATTTTACTGTGCTTAAAAGTGAACGATTATGGATTGGGTGTTACAAAGCAATCATTTCTTTAAAAGGGACCTTTATCGTCACCCGATTCGCCGCAATGTCCTCCATTTTTCCACGGTTCATCCGCTGCCTTCTCTGGTGGCATGGACGGCCCGTCACGTGACTCTCCCGCGCTAGGCATCAAACATTCGGCTGCAAACATGGCGCAACCTCAGATGAAAATGCCGGACAAAGGCCGTCACTTTTTCGGCCAGAGCATGGCCCGCGGGGACAGACCGGGGTGTCTGGGACCCGCTGACGTAGACAAGCACGCAAAGTCGCATATGAGCGCTATGACGCATGCTGATGCGCCAGGACTTATGACGCAGCCAGGCGGGCAGTCGATGCACCAGCCACCTCGGGTAAATGATGTTCACCCAAGCAGCGACAACACGCCAATTACATACCCTTCGCCATTATTTTTATCCGCTGCCGCAGCGACCGCTTGCAACGTTGTAAAAGTGCTGAATCAACCTCCAGCGTCCTTTAGCAGCAACGGCGTGACGGTGAACAGCAGCTCAACCGGCCAAAACGCTCCTGGAAATTTGGCCCCGCAATTCAGCAGCACCGCTTCCCTTCCTGCCCACACGCTTCTGCAGAACTATAGCAGCGGCAAGTATCCTGGCTCCATGCTGCCACCACCGCCACCAATGGTCAAGCCAATGACTTCGGGCTTTCAGCCAAATCTTGTTATGCCACTTATGCACCCGAACGGTATGGGCAGCAGCGGCACATCGCAGAGAACTGCCACCTCGACCACCAACGCCCTTCACTTAAAATAGGTTTTTACAACTGACTAAACAACTTTTAGCACCATACTGCGTTCCCATTTTTGCCACTCTAAACCCTGTGTGTTGCATTCCGAGCGCCTTGCTTGCGCGCGGTTTATACGTATTGTTAATTTGTAGGTTGGTTGTAAAATCAACTACTTCTCGCTTGTTTGCTTTGGCTTGATATTTACTGTTTTGCACTGTTGTATTATGGGCCTGGATTACTTTTTCGACTTTGTATGAGCAATTTTAATCCTTAGTCTGTTCCACAACAAGGGGACGCCTAATGGGATAATTTCCCACCCTCACTTGATAGACCCACTTTCTAAGCAGCTGTTCGTTGTTTGACCAATTCATTTTTTTAGTGTCACGGTATAGTGGCCGGACCTATCTCACCGCTTCGAGTTTGTGGTTTCAATCAACCTGACGGTTGGTGGTAATAAACACGCGAGGTCGTTTGTCATGCGCCCAATGACCGTATTGTTACTTCCTCGCCCTATTACGTTTACGCATTTACTTTACTGCGCCCCAATTCTGGCCTCAATCTCGTTTCAGCTTTGACAGTTCCTCGCAAAGTGTTCCAGTACGAACAGACCCGCTTTATTTTGGTGCCGCCCGTTTCATCCGTATTATTTGCCAACGCCTTTGTGTTGGAAACCCCGGACTTCGTCCTATGTAGCAACACGCCGTTTTCGTTGTCTGTATATTCAACCCATGTATTGACATTAACTTGGATTGTCGCAGTAGCTGCATTACCTGCAGTCGTTTGCTTTTTGTGTGCCCAGCCTTAACGCGTGTGAATTGGTTGCTCTCGGGCCTGTGCTTGCAGCATATACGTATCATAGCATACAGGCCCGCCCCTTCTACGGTGGCCAGCACTTTCCTATCTTGCCCTTTCGGTTCGTAAGGCATGGTTTCTGGAAAGACTTGTACGTTTGTCGATTTGTCGCAGTGGTTTTGCCACTTTAATTTCAGTATGAATGTTAAAACCATGTTCCCCGCTGTTTGTGTTCCATTTTTAACTTCGTGGTACCCGCGTTTGGTTTATGTGCCTTATTGTCGCTTTAATTTGTCACCAAGCACGTGCACTGCTTAAAAGATCCATCTAATTGAACTGCTTCAAAAGTGCGCCATAGCAAGTTCAATTTTTTCATCGTGAAGTTCGATGCTCTTACTTTTGTCGCACACCATAACGAGCCTCACTTTTACACATGTAGAAGCTGGAGATATAAAAATCACGTCACAAACACATTTCAACTCCTTACAGGGGTTTTTCTATTTCATTGTCTTTTTCAGTGCACTTTTAATGGGTTTACTTCCATTGTGGGTAAAATTATTAGCCTGGCCCTGGTTAAATCGTACTCAGCATCTTTCAAAGGCGTGTTGGCATCACGTGACGTCGACTAAAGCGTGTCCATCCCCATCCCACTGTTTGCTCTAACCGACCACTATGCAAAAGCACGCTGTGACGAACAATCTTGCGCCGGGCGACGAAGACTTTCCACCATCCCCGGTCGACAAAAGACCCATGTACATACTTCGTCGATATGGAGTCGTGTTCCTGAGATTGAAAATAAAGAGTTTTTACGGCAATGTACCGCTTGTCTGTTGTGCAGTTTGGGGTCATGGTGGCACAATAGTACTGGTTTTAAAAGGTGAGGTGTTTTTTCAACGAGAAAATCTGTAAATGAAAAATAACGCAACAAAATATGATCTCTATGGGGGTGTTTTACCTTGTTTACAAACAGAGCCGTGGAAAATGGAAGCGTTTTCTCTGCAACGTACGCTATTTTGTAGCACGTGCAAAATTGATTCGCACTTCCCAGCAGCATCGGTGTTTTGCACAACAAGTAAACTATGCTTTTAGCTGCACAACACCTTAGCGTGCCCCATGGAGCCATTTTCCCCAACAAATGAAAATTGTGCAGCGTATTTTCAGCAAAAGAAACCCTGTTATTTTTCTTCAATTACAAGCGTGCCACAGTACACTCGTTTGCAACAAAGTTTTGCTAGGCAAGGTTTAAATGCGGCGTTAAAAGTTGGTTCTTTTGCATCGAGCAAAAGCTTCCACAATCGCAATTTAGTAGCCCATTATGGCTGTGTTAATGCATTGGAGTTTTCACACCAAAGCAGTGAACTGCTAGCCACAGGTAAGTGCAATGTACATTGTAGCATTATAAGGTGTAACTAATCACCAGGGCATAAGTCACCTAAACTTTTGACAAACCTGCTTGTTTTTATCATGCTGTTATGTATGTTTTGCAATTTTTATTTGAGACAAACAACATTTGTGAAACATGTTTTGTATTGTTTCAGCGGGTGATGATAAAAGAGTGCTTCTATGGAAAGTTGGTGAAATGCTGTTGAATACTTCATATAAACCAACCTGTATGAAAGGAACACATGTTTCCAATGTATTTTGCTTGGGATTTGATCATCAAAATAAAACATTGATGTCTTCAGGTATTTTCCTCATTATCATTATTTGATCTAAGTCAAACATGTTTTTTAAAACAACTGGCCTATGCCCTGCCAAATAGCAACGCTTAGAAAGTCGAATCTGATTCAAAATAATTTCTCTTGTTGTCCTGACATACTGTAAATCAAATAAGAATGTGCCAATATAGTTGGCCTGCATAAAAGCTTCAGGGAAGACAAATTTTTACAAATACAAATTTAAAGATAAACTTGTGGATATGTTTCATTTTTAATGTTTTTAAGGGAATGATGAGCAAGTGCTTATTCATGATGTTTCCACTGGACAACTGATGAACATGATTCTAAGGGATGATGCGGTTTATGCAATTTCCACCCATCCCACTGATACCAATATCTTTGCTACTGCCTCAGAGGATGGCAAAGTACACATCATAGATAACAGGTAGTTTTGTATTCTATGAAGGTACTTTTTCACTGTTAGTAATGTTTTAGAATTTGAACTGTTACACAAAGTACTTAAGCCCCGTTTGTTTTTCAGATAAACGCTATATTAACACATTTCTTGTTTTTTTATGTATTAAGGAGATCAAATAATGGAAGTGCTATGTGTCTGTGCAATTACATCCCAGCATTTCATGGTGTGGCATTTAACACATATGCACCACTGTTTGTTGCAGCATCACATTCAAAGGAAGGTGTTGGGCTGTGGGATATTCGTAAACCAAAAAGGCATTTAACCCATCATGAGTGTCACAAACAGTACATTGTTATTGCTCTCTCTAAACAGTACACATATGTTTTTCTACCAGTATTTTGCTGAAATACAGTCCCCACCAACATGATAGCACAATGAGTGTGCAATTTAATGAGGATGGAACACAATTGTTTGTGCTCAGAAGGCGAGCTGGACCTGTATTGTATAATGTCCATGACCCTGTATGTTCCGTTTGTTTGTTATTTTATTTCAAGCTAGAAATTTTACACAAGCAAATGTTTTGTGTTTTAGTAATGTTCTAAAAGTACGCAATATTACCCTTTATTTGTTACTTATGTAATGGTATTCTATTAAGGAACACATAGCTTGCTTTCAAGAAACAGGTTATTTCAACTCCTGTACAATGAAAAGTGGTTGTTTTGCTGGGGAAAATGATGAGGTAAAATATGTGTCACTTATGTGCGTTTATCCACCAAAGGCCTAATAATTTATGCCAATCCCCACTTATTTTAGTATGTGGTGTCTGGATCAGATGACTTTAAGGTATATGTGTGGAAGACTCCTGAAAAAGGGTGTCTTGAACACCATCAAACTATCAAGCCTTCAAAACTCAAACTTAGTGGTCACAAATCAATTGTAAATCAGGTATGGCAGACGTACTCAATATGTATTGGAGTTATGGTTTACAACTGATATTATATTGGCTGTATTAAAAAAACGTAACAAGAAAGCCAGCAAAAAGTTCATCATTTATATGAGAAGTCAGATTAACAATACCTGAAGTAAGATCCTGGATTTTTATGCTGTCTGTAAATGGATCGAGTGTTCTTTACCACTTGGCCAAGCATTGGAGTGATAAATATGTTGCATAGGTAACAGGGTAACTTAGTGCATTCTGCCTACCACAGTCAAGTGTTTGTGGTGTTTCAGGTGCGGTACAACAAACGATCACAGGTTCTTGTGTCATCTGGTGTTGAAAAAGCGATTAAGCTTTGGTCTCCTCTTCGCTACCCAGGGTGCCATGACTTTGGGCAACATTCACAATCCAGCAGTCGGCCTCTGTACACAAGGAATCAGTACATAGATCTTGTATTGCAAAGGTTTGTTTTGGTATTGTTGTTGTAGTGAATCAACCAAAATTTACTATCAGTTTATAAATTGTAAGAATTTGTCTTTAGTGGGACCTCACTGACTCACAACTATGAAAATGAAAGTACTTCTGAAGATCCCAGAATGATTGCATTTTTTGATAGCCTCATACAACATGATGTTAATCATTCAAGTAATGACGATGATTCGGATGATGACCTTCTTGGTTTAAGGTTGGTTCTGTTGCATATTGCGGGTAGTTGCAGTGTTGTAATATAGTTGTTTTGACAGATTAATGGGAAGCAATGCATCACAATTATCATTGGACAATTTAGTTCAAGAAATTCACAGTTCAAGGTAACCTGTGTTTTGTTATATTTTAGGGATCTGATGGCTTTTGACTATCTTGTTATTAGTAGTTCATCTGATGAAGATGCTGCTGTGGAAGGCTCTGTAGTGAGGTACCTTTTACGAAGGGTTGCACAGTCATCACAGCAGGCAACTGATGAGAGTATAAAGTAGGACACTATTGTTAAGGTTTTTTTTTCAAATAATAAAACTTTGCTGTCTAGTTTTTCTAGGTTGCGTGCACTTCGAGCCACACTTGCACTTGAGGAGGACAACCAACATCCCAACCAAGAAGTTGTGGATACCAACCAACAAGTTGCAGATCAAGAACTTCCTCTTGATTTAGTATCAAGTCAAGATGAAGAAACTACCACCACTTACCCACTATGCTCTTCTACCTCCCCATACCCAAACACTCGGAATGCGAATTCTGATGACTCTGATTGTGAAAATGAAGCAACGACCTCCAGGACTAGGCAGAGGAATTAAAGCAGCAAACGTAAGGCTCAGAAATGGGTGGTCAGCAAAGGCAATCAAAAATCAGACCAATCATTAGCTGAAAAACCTCCAGCAAAAGCGCATTGCTCACGGTCAGAAGAATCTAATGATTTAGAAGCCGATGCTGCAAATGCTTACAATCGTTCAATAGAAAAACTTCACCGCTCTGTTGTTAAGACTGATATGAGGCTAGAAAAGGTTGCTGATAGTTTGGCAAAGGCTCTTGATACAAGTGATGGTGATGACACTGATGATGAAATTGGTTAAATATAGTATCAGTATGAAATTTGTGGAGCCAAGACTGGTGCTGAACACAGCAGGAACAGAGCCGTTAATGGCAGGGATATCAAAAAATGCCCTTTGCTGACATAGGAAGTTGTTCGCAAGCTATTAAACTAGCGACTAAGCTATGAAAATCAACAGTAACCATTCTTTATGATGACTTTGGCCTGTACTTCATATGACAAAAGTTGTTAAAACCAGTGCCCCACAAATACTTTTTGGTGAATCCACATAAAGCAGACCGAAAGTTTTGCAACCCGTACATTTATGGATTATAATTTAAAAAAAAGAATATTAGGGCTAATATAGAAATTATAACATTAAATTTGTAGAACCCTGGTTAAACAATCATGTCAATTCTTACTTTTTAATAGTGGTTTGTACTTTTTATGTTTTGAAAATATAGTATTGCAGTTAACCTTGTTTTAAGAAAATTAAAAATACTAGACAAATTGTTTTGATTCAACTTTTATTTTCAAGAAATCGTTGTTAGTATTTCAGAGATTGTGTCTACACCCTGTTCTGCAGTGGCAATGCTGGTTGTCAAGTATTCCTGTGTCTCCTGAACTAAAATGTCTTTTTCTCTTTGCTAGGTAACAACAACAAACAAGTTTAAACATAAACAAAAAATAAACATTCAAATTTAAATCTTGTACCTTAAGCTTTGTACACAATCCTCTCAAAGTCATACGCACTGATGAAAGCACTGGCTGTGTACGAAAGTTGCCACTTTTACATGCTGAAGTACAATTTTGAAATTTAATGTTTCAAATATATGTTGATTTCGTTGCACTTGGCAGAAGCAAAGTTTACCTTTGGTTATTAGTTGAGTTGTCTGAATAATTTCATTTACAGCAGTTTCCTCTTTTTCCCAACCCTTCTTTTGCATCCTCATGCGCAAGCTTTTGTGCAAGTAATCAATGGCTTTTTCATTTTCTTCTTTATTTTCAGATAAGCCGCTACCATACAGCTGCCCATACAGGCTCCATACAATTGGGTTGGCTGTTACTTTGCTGGTAATGTGACCAAAAAGTTTAAACAGTTTGTTGCGGAGCAAACCACCTGAAAGTAAATTGAGTACTTGATGCCCTCAGAACAAAGTTAACAAACAAAATTTCTTCACCTTTATTTCCACCGGCATCAGTAATGTCCTCAAGCACTGCCCTCACCAGAACTTTTAAGATTGGAATGTCAGTAAATTTGTCCTTCATTTGTAGCAATCTGTAGAAAAAGGCAAACTCACTAAGTACCATTACAAGCGCATACAGTTTACTAAGCAGTAATAGATGGTTACCTGTCATACCCCGATATAGCTTCACTGAAGTGGCCAATGTCTGCTGCAACGGCTGTGTAGTTTTCCCACAGTTGCCATTTATTAAAGTTGCATTTAATAGCTTCTGACATGGCTTTAAATGCCTGGGTCCTGAAAATGCAGAGTTGTTGTACTAGTAAATGTGTTTTATTTGTAAATAGACTTACTTTTTTCCACAACGGGCATATGAGGCTGATAGATTGGTCCAGGCTTCATAATTCTGCAAACATAAGTATTATGTGTGTGTTTTGCATTAAAGCACCTCAGTGTTAACCCCTGGTTATCAGTGCACATAGAACATAGCTAAGACTTACATCCCAGTCAAGTGAAACACAACTTCTAAACGCCCGAGCAGCTTTTTCATATTCTTGCAGCACAAGATAGGAGCATCCCAATGTGAACCAGGTTCCAACCTGCCAATAATCAAACAATGTAATAGAGCAAGCAATGACCAGTAATAAGAGTTGTTTTCTACATTTCTACCTGCAATGAAAGTACTTGCAGTGATTTTTCAAAACATTCCACAGCTTCCTTGTACTGTTTCTTGGAAGCATAATAACCTCCAAGTGAGCGCATAGCTCTAGAGCTTTTACGTTTCGATAGTTCCCATGCTTTTTGGTAGTGCTTTGGCTCCTAATATAGAAGATAACTAGTATTATAAAACTACTTAAAATATCGGTGAGCTGCAGACTCAAAAAATGTTCATTTTAAGGATCAGTGCAGTGGTTTGCCAACTTTGACCCACAGTTAAATGTGTGCTATGTATTATCTTCTGATTGTAAGTTCTTTTGGGCTATGTGATAGGCATACATATATCCCGAACCAAAAGTTGGAATGTCATGAACCATGTTTGTTGGTTTATACTTGCTGGATCACAGTAATATTGTACAGATGATAATGCCATTACATCCAGTGATGTGTGGTAAAGTTAATTGAACATTATTGAGTTTATAACCACCGCAGGCAAAACAATAATTTTTCACCAGCATGGTTTAGTTGAGACAAATAGTCTATTCCTAAAAATAGAAAATTAAAACTAAAATAGGGAGCATTTTGTTTTTGTCACAAGGTACGGGGCAAGCAGTTAAGCCTTGTATAGCTATAGAAAGGGTGATCTGGGCAATTCAACAAAATAGTTCTCTGATCACTAGATTAGTGTTTCACTTGCTTGTGTAATGTCTCCCAAAAGACACCAAAGGTTTGGTGTTTCATTCGTATTTAACTGTTCGTTTATTCTTTTATTGGCAGCCTCAGTCCTCTCTGACTGAATAAGACAGAGAATGACATCCTCCCACATTTCCAATGCCTCATACTGCTGAAGAGCACTTCCGACAGCACCAAGACTCATGTACAATTTTGCTAAATCTTTCTGCACAAAACATAACACATTTACTTGCTCTGAGCATAACACTATGGTACTCATAAGTCAATTAGATTTTTCAATGTGTTTTTAGACTAAAAAGTTATGCCAGTTTATCAACAACATCGCATTGTATGTATTTGGGCATATTCATTTACTTCTTCCAAATCTTAGAAATAATAACTTGAAAATTAAGCAGCTGTAAAACAGAGGTTCCCAACCAGGGATGAGTTTGCACTTTATAGTTATAAGTGTAGTGTTTCTTTTTAGGTTGACCAACTTCTTAACATTAGTTTTTGTCACTTCTTGTCTAGTAGAGAGGAATGAAAAGTTGCGAAGGAGGGAAATGTACCAAAAAAACGTTGGGAACCACTGCTGTACAAGGTTTCGCATACTTGTATTTGCCAAAGTGGTGCAGGAAAAATGCAATAGAACAGGTCCAATCTGCTTGTGGTGACTGAATCAGTTTGAGTTATAAGTGTTGCCAGATCTTCCAATTGATTCATGCTGCGTTCAACAGTACGTGTCCGATCTTTTTCATTTCGGCATCGAACACGAAGTGCTTCAGAGTATAAGCACCAGCAGCTTTTGGTAGCCAGTATAACCTATCCACAGGTACAAATGATTAAAACTTAAACACCAGTGGTCAATAGTAAAATTTATAGATTCATAGAATAAAAATGTTTTTGCACTTCTTGGAGAAAAAAATTACCTCTAGCATGGTGCCAATTTCCTCTTGTTGAAGTTTACTAGATGGACTTGCTTTTTGCATTGCTGTGCTGATAACAATAATAGGAATTGCATTAAAGTAATCAAACATGACAAACACAGTGTTGACAAATGCAAAAGAAGTAAGGTTAATTTTTCCTTCCAAACAGATCAATTAAAATAAAATTACCAACCATGCAGCCAAGATAACAGCATTTTGTTCTGCACATAAGTTGGGATGCAGATTTTTTTCTGTGTCAACCAGCTTTAACTTGTCAAGGAGAGTGTCATCATTTAATGCCAGATTCTTCATCAATAACAAGAAAAATCAAAAACAAGGAAGAAAAACATTACAGGAATCGCAATTTATGATACCTTTGGAAAATAGGTATCCAGCTTTTCACCCACATTGGTTGGAAACACTTCTTTGTTGGTAGTTTCAACTATCATTTGCAACTGAGAAATTGGTTTTGTTTGGAACTTAGTTCTATAGCCCAAAGCGCCTAAAACATTCCAAATTTTTTTTAACTGCTGAATTTAGGTATGCTAAAAGGATTTCGATGTCTGTAATTTCAACTACCAGGCTTGTGAACCATTCATGACTGGTAAAAAAATTAAACACACCTGTAAATTTGAAAGTAATGCCTGCTATTTCCTTAGCTTGTGAAAAATGGTCACTAGCATGCTGGTATTGATAATAATGAAGAAGTGATAATCCAACTTCTAAGTGCAGTTGCAAGAGAAGACTTCTGTAAACAGATGCACTACTAGAAGGGTTGCTTTAACATTGTTGCCTATTCACATACATTATGACCCATTGAAAGGATATACAGATATTATTAATTTATTGTAGGTCACCAAGGTTAACTTTTTTATTGCATGATTACAGATATAAACACTTGCTCATACAATATTGTAGTGTTTTGCTCAATGTTTTTTTCTGTTTTATGCACAGTAAGTATATCAAAGTATAGTGGTCAATGACATTAACTAACACATAAAACAGGTGGTGCATCACAATGGCCAATATACTAAATGTCCTAATTCAAAAAATTGATCCACTTTAGAGGGCTCTATGGCCAAACAAAGCATAAAAACAAAAATATAGGGCTTGATGGGTAACAGTAGGGTTATAGGGTCAAAGAGAATTGATTGCATACCACCATGATCACATCCAACAGCTCTGAAAGTTTCATCAGGATCAATTTTATGACAAAGGTGTATGGATAACCATGTGTTGGTGCAATTAGGGATGTGAAACCATAATAAATGACTACACCAAAAAGGTTTGTACAACTAAACTAACATGATCAAAATATACCTCTTTTCATTGTCTTCAATCCATGATATTTTAAAAACAGTTTCTCTAAGTGCTAGAGTCTGTCTAAAGAGTGACTCAGAATGTACATCAATTACACATGAATGGACATTGTAACATCTTAGCAACCACCAAGACACCGTCTGAACAACACAGCAAAGAGTTATAAGTGATTTTTTAGCTACAAATAATGTTTTACCTCAAGTTCTTTGGACTGCTTGCTAAGGCATTCAAACACAGTTTCAGCAACAAAAAGGTAATGTGGGGCTTTAACAATGGAAAATAAACAAGCTTCCTCTCTGCCAAGTAAGACTCGAGCCTCATTGACACAGTTATCCTAAAAGAAACATTCGCATACAACTTGAAAAGTAAGAAGGCCAAACCTTTTTCCTTAACTAGTGAAGTATACTTTAAGTAAATTTTCCAGTAGGGATATTTTGTTTTGGGGTCCAGTCCAATTTAACTGCACAAATGTTTGTAAGCAGCAAATCCCCAAACAGTACAAGTGAACAACTCTAAAAACAAAAAGTAATATTTACATCTAATAAAGCACTTTTGTTGAAGCAACTTTACTATTACGTACCTATCATTTGTGTCCGAACATTGATTATTTGATAAATATTCCCTGAATGTGCTCTTTAAATCAGACACACAACATTTCGGAAAGTCTTTGATGTTGGTTAAAAGACCTTCACTAAACTTTTGCTCCAACGTCAATTTAACCAGCTTTCGAAATTCATCTTTGCAATCTGTTAAACTTAATCTGTTGTACTGATGAAGCAATATTAAAAGATATCACGCATTTCAAGTTGTTTTGTATTTTATGCGTTCTTCTAAGATTATCTTCTGTTAACCAGAAACCAATACTACCTTCAGCAATATCTCTGGTGGAAGAAGTTGGGAAACCCAAACTTGACAGCTCCAAAAGACGAATTTCCAAAAGCATTCCTACCGACAAACAACAAAATTACAAAACGAACACGAGGGCCAACACTGCCACAAACAACCATTTCATTCTTGGGGATTTTATGTCACGTGACAAGTAATGCGGTTCAAGAACCCAATCATATCGGTAAATCCGCAGGTTTATTGTGACCCCTATCAACCAAGAATTTACCGATTATAATATTTAGAACGTTGCTTTAACAACCGCCTAGTATAATCTAATTGGTGTGTTGGTAATTTTTTATGGTCGATACGTGTATATTTAGGTTTTTATATTTGACGCGAATTCACGTATAACGGTACGTTTTTTATCCGACCGCACATCATTTATGAAACAGATTAATATTCTGTCTGGGTCGCACAAATATTTTGTTGCTCAAAGTACTTTTAATTGCATATGTTCGTAAATTAACACCAAGAAATGTTTCAAGGCTCTTCGTTCCACTTCACTAATCATCGAAAACTAATTTACTGTTCTTTTGCGCTCATTGCGTCACGCATGTTGTTGGTGCGTCAAGTCGGTTCCTTGCACGCGAAGACATTGGTGGTGGGTTCGAATCTCGCTCGTTTCGATCAGCGGCAAAGTCCAAAAGCCCGGGTAAGTTAGTTCAATTAAAGGCAACGTACAATGATTGCCTGCGTAAAGCTAGTGTACATCATGCAGTTATCATGTCGAAAACTTGTCCCCACTGTAAGTCAAGTGAACTGGATGTTGATCCATCACGAGGTGATATAGTATGTACGAACTGCGGATCGGTTTTGGAAGAAAACACAATAGTTTCCGAAGTCACTATTCAAGAAAATGCTGATGGGTCATCATCAGTTGTTGGCCAGTTTGTTTCTTCAGAAGGTAACTGGTGCATTTTATGCACATGCTAAAGTTGTGAACCATGTAAACACATTGGTGATTCCACAGGAAGCTACAAACCTTACCTGAGTGGGTTTCAGTATGGGCTTGGAAAAGAGTCCAGACAGGTCACACTTGACAAAGGTACGGGCACATATGACTACAACTTACTTTAGAAACTGCATGTTTTTTTTGTATGTTTTCATTTTTAGGAAAGCAAAGCATCCGTGACCTTGCAGCACTTCTAAAATTAAACAAGCACTGCATTGACACTGCATACAATTTCTTTAAAATGGCCATAAGCAAGCGGCTTTCCAGGGGCAGAAGAATCAGTCACATTGTTGCTGCATGCCTTTATATGACCTGCAGGACTGAGGGAACTCCTCGTATCCTTTAGCTTGAAGTTGCATTTCAAGTTCTTTAATAGTGGTAAAACAGTATTTGGCCAATGGAAAATTTCCTAATGCCTGTTATTGTGGATCCCCTTCCATGAAGGTTTGAGTCACTATAATTAGGGTTGTAGAGTTGGAGTCATAGGGAGTTGGAGGTTTTGAATAGAATTGGAGTCATACTCTTATGAATACTGGGAGTCAGGGTCAGAATTTTTTATCTCTATCCAACTCTGACTCCTAAAGATCTATTAAATCTTTGTAGCCGATTTTTCATAATTGTTGCTAAATTTTATTGTTGAACCAGAAGTGTTGGAAATACTTTTGCTATTTTGTTAAAAAGTTGACTTTTTCAGCCTCTAAATAAACAGCCTTAAGTACTCAGACTCCTATGAGTCAGAGTAGACATCTTAGTATTACTAGGAGTTGAATTGTGACTTTATACCTGACTCTACAACTCTGACTGTAATATGCCGAAAATTGGGTTTGACCTCACTAAACTGGGTCATATTGGGGTGTTTGACACAATGTAGAATAAGTCACTGTCCTGTGTCTCTGTTTTGTTATTATCAGTGTCTACACAAACATATCTTAAGTTTTGGCAGGGATCGCAACTTTCTTGACCTTATTTGAATTTTGGTTGCCTTTATGTCAAGTACAAGTAGTTGGAAATGCTCAGTATCGGCCCATTGCAATTAACATGTTCTTTTAAAAAAAGGTACAGTCCATATAAAAAGTATCTGATAAACCATGGTTGTAGTTTCTTAACTGTTTCTTGTGTAGATCTGTTGTTGGACTTCAGTGATATTACACAGGTAATTTTATTTGTAGAATGTATGTTTAAAAAAAATTATCTTATGTTTTTGTCAGGTCAATGTATTTACTCTGGGAAAAGTTTTTCTGCTTTTGGCAAAGGAACTTCACATCAACTTACCAGTGCTTGGTAAGTAGTTGTTTGTTGTCTCGCAATAGGTTTTGTAGAGTAGCAGCCTTTTATTACAAAGTTTTGAAAAGATATTTTCAGCACAATATTAAAACCCACAAAAACAGTGTTGCACAATTACCAAGTGAGAAAAATATGAAGTATGCTCAGTAAAATAAGTCAGTAAACATTAAATTGCAACAAATCATTAATGTAAAAAAGCAAATTTAGGATTCACCATGATAGAAAATAAGTTCAGGAATCTGTCCACCTTGAACTCCAGTGCCATTAGTGCTGTCAATTGAGCACTGAAATTGAATGGTAATTCCATCACAAACAACTTCAGCAAGGCCTTCTTGTCCAAAGTAGCTTAGTTCATTTCCATCTAGAACAGCAGAGGCTGTGTAAAATATGCCTGGTTCGCATTGGACAGGGTGTCTGAACCAAACAGGAAATGTTTTACTGCAACCATCTGAGAAGAATTCTACTCTTTCCTCTGCTAACACAACACTGCTGTGTGTCAATTTGATATTAGCAATATAGTTTGCTGCTCCAGTACTGGACCCGTATAATCCATACCCGGCAATAAATATCCGTTTTTCTGCCATGAAGCATATGGAGTCGCATCTTCCTCTATACCTCCATTGATTACTTCTGTACGCAGAGGATTGAAATCGATGGCAACTATGGGGCATAAGGCCCTTACGTGGCTTTGTCATAAAGGAAAGTTGTGGTTTGTTTGTGGCAGAATACCAGAAAAATATGTCAATTATTTCCTCCTTGGTTAACATATCAGAATCAGCTGGCCCATCAGCAAAATCCTGAAACAGAACAGTTGTAAACGAAAAGTTAAGAAGGTAGTTTAAAGTAAAACTCACCTGCAGTGACATAGTTGGAATTCTGACAAGAAAAAGTCCATCTCCTAAAACCTTCCTTTTGTTGATAGTAGTTGGATTGAGGTTTTGTCTTTGACATTCTGCTGTAGCCCATTTGTTAGTAGCATCAAAGACTGCAGTTTCACGGACATTTAATGTCTCCCTTGAAAGGATTGATTTTAGCGTGTTGACATCAATATCAGTAAAGTCATCTGCTTCCAATGCTAGCTCTGCTTGTGCATCAATTACCTGGAAAAGATACACAGAGGTGTGATGATATTGTTCACAAATGTGCAGTGTGTTTTGTCCTGTACTTTACCTCCCAACATCTCTGTGTGAGTTCTTTTTCTTCAAACAAACGACTTTGAGACAGCAAAATGCAAGCATTTTTATAACTTAAGCTTGTTTCAAGAAATTGTACACAGGCGTGTGCAAGGTATGGAACAATGTACTTCTTTGCAGCATAAAGGGTTGCCAAAACACTTTCAGCTTCTATGCAGACTTCATCAGAGTAAAGATACCTACCAAAGTCAATGTGATAGAGTAAAAAGATACAAAACAAAACCATTTAGTTGTTCTTACCTCAAAAGGTTAAGGAATGCAGATGGCTCCACATCTGGAATAACTACACTTTCTTTGTTTTCTGCTAAGTTGCCATTGAACATAGCAAAAAAAACTGAGCTTCCAATTGCCAAGATATATTTATGTGCTGGAATACACATGGCAGAACCTGCAATGCATGTTAACACAGAAATGCAGTATTGTCTATGTTGAAGATGTTACTTGTGGTTGGTTTTTGGATTTGTTTATTGTCAACTTACCACTGGGTCCCACTAAAAATTTCACATCACTCAACAGCTTGTTGTTAAACATTACAGCATTTCTTTCTCGGATAGTTGACTTTGGTACTTGCCATTCTGTCCCCCCTGATAAATGGCTGCATTTCTTATCTTGTTTTGTTGATGTTTTTCTTTTCACTCCTGTCCCAGCAGAAAGGACACTAAAAGGAAAATCCAGTAACAATTACACACCAGCTACTAAGCCTAATTCTGAAATTTGTGACCCGTTTACACCCTGTCATGTGCTTAACAAGGTCTGGACTACTTTACCTGTTAAAATTTGGATTGACTGACAGGTTTTGGAGTTGAGGTGATAGATTTTCTGAATTACCTCTGCTTTCCATATTCTCATCATCAATAACTTCATCCATTTTCTGTCCAACTGAATGAAACCCTGCTCAGCACAAAACCTATAATGATGACAAAATAATTAGCTAACTAGCCTCAACAAACTGTCAATTAGGCTAGGTGTAATGGTTACTGTATAATGACACAACATAACTTAATTTAGTTAGGTCGAAACTAAATTTGTGTGTACTGATCGTAAGGAGACATACCTTCTGAAAACTGTGCTGATTACGTACAATCAAAAACATCAACTTTGACGTGACGCATCCGCTCTCAACGAAAATCGTGAGATTACAGTTTTGACAATATTTTTACCGGAATAACAACTCTTTACTGTATGAGACAAGGTATAGTTTAAAACTAGGTTTAAATCATTTTTTTCCAAAGACGTAGTTAAATACGATTATTATAGTAAAAACAAGGCAAGTATATTTTTGTTCAATGTTACCTTTTATGATTTTTATTAATTTATGTGGTAGAAAGGAAATAAAAAAGTTCTCTCTGGTTACAGTTTTTGGGTGTTGTACCTTAGAACTTGAGGTAAATCCTAACTGAATTTGCTGTCTTTCAATAAATAGAGCCAAGTCCATTCTGCACACATTTTTGTATGTCCGTTTGACTAGAATTGTACACGAAGACAGTTAGTTTCAAGCAATCCTTCAATTGTTTCACGTACACACAGTACAATGCATACAATAAACTAGCTTTACGTCAAGCCGTTGTACGTCCTTTGGCTGTGTTAGCTGACTAACTAAAGGCGCATGCCAAAGCAAAAGCATTTATTATTAAGTGTAAATTGCAAAGTTTGCAAAATATTGAAACAATTGTCTGCGTAACAAGCTCAGTGTGAAGTTGTGGCAAATAAATGAAAAAACACACGAACGAAACTTGGTAGTTCATTTGACTTATTTTACATTATGGATACACCACATTTTCCGTGAAAGCGTGTTATACAACTAGGTCAACCGGTTTATGGTCTGAAGATAACTACACCGCGGCGCAAAAGAGTCGCGAAGATAGTGACTGCGGTGAACTGACGGTGGTGGGCGCACTTCCTAAACAATTCTGAGTGAAAGTGGAGCTCGGTAACAAGCCACTTGATGTGCGAGTCCTTTTGTTCTGACGCGTAATTTATCCCTCCACACTTTGCAGCTTAGCATTCAGTTCGAAGCACATTAAGTTGATTGGCTTCGCTTAAAGAGCAGATGTCATTAAGGAGTCGAGCACATTCAGATTGGGACGTTGACTAACTTAGCAACTTACCAGAGCTTTTTTGCAGTGACGGCGTTTATTGTTCGTCGCGATTTGTCCCGTTACAACCATTGTCAAGTGCTATTTCAGCAAATCAAGTATTTTGTTAGGGTTCATTGTGCGCGTTGCTTGGTAAAAGCGAATTTCAATTGTGCTGACAACTGGGCAAAATAGTGGAAAAGTTAACATCGCAGCCAAAAGTCAAGGTTACTCCACAGCGGTTGTTGAATTTCAGCCTTTGTTGAATTCAAAGCTTTTGTCCGAACAGTAAATGTTGTGTTTACTCAGGTTAGAATTTAACTTGAAATCAGGGCCTGGTTGTAGTTTTTCAAAATGGACAGCAGCACGCGACACCTTGGACCGACACATTCAGTTTATCACCGATTTTTGCAACCAGCCTATGAAAGAATGATCATTCAACACGTTTACAAGAACAAAATCAACCTTAAATCAGGTGCGCTGGGTCAACTAATCCAGAAGCGCCCCAAGACTACAGGTAAGCTAATTTTGATTTCCCGAATCTTTGCTTGTGTACACTTTTTATCATTTTTGTGTAGGATACCTTGGAAAGAAATACGAGGGGAGCTCATACCCTGCTGCGTCAACGTACTGGAATCCCTCTCCAACCGAACATTGGCAATGTCAGCTCGCAAGCTCCGTACAAAGTGTAAGTACACACTACCTGTTTTTTTAGTGAATTTTCTACTGGACTTCTTGTTCAAACCTTAAATCCAATTGCTTTTGGCACTCCGTGTCATCAACGCAAAAGTAAAGTACATCAAATATGTATTGTTTCATACAGGAAAGTGGTAAGCGACCGTCGATCCCCCAAAACACCGATGAATTTAACATGAAAGCATCGTCAAGAGCGAATACGTTTAGCGCAACCACCAAAGTGCGAGAGGTGCCAGTATCTGGGATTTACAAGAAAGAAATCCAGGAGTTTCGATCTCGCACCCCTTCAGCACGTGGGGTCCGTGCAGCTGCGATAACTAATCGCTCATGGGTCGCCTCACATAGTGCCAGGTTAGGGATCTAATGAGCCTCAATTTCGTTATAGCCCAAAAGTATTTCGCTTTGGTTTTACCATTTGCAAGCTTTTGGTGTTTAACAGTGTTTCACTTTGTATGTAGAGCATCGAGCATTGGGCCAACCACTGTGCGAACTCGTGGAGGTACATCCACCAGCGAACAGTCCGCACGGCTTCAGAGAGAATACGACCATTTACAGTTGACTCGAGAACGAAAGAGACAAGCACAGATGTCTTCGCACAGAATGGACCGAATGTAAGATTTTTAACCTCATAACAAACCTCCAAGTCGCATTTCGTTTAGAATAGAAGTTTTAGCGATTCTAATACCTCTCACAGGTATTACATGCACGGATCTTCGACAAAACTACACGACAAGTACGAGGTTACCGAGGAAGAATTGGGCCGCTTGAGATCACTAGCAATCTCGCAGGGGATCAAAATTCCATTTTCGGCGTTCTCCGATAAACGATCCTCGGTCATCAGCGGTCCTCACTCCACACCCCGTGGTCCAAATGATTACGATGACCTTAACTACGACCCGGAGCAACAGAACGGCCAAAAAACGGTGATTCCAACTGCTGACGACCTATCTACGGGTGGTGATGTGGTCTCACAGGACGGAACGGAAAAGGCCAGCTCGGCGAACACGAAGGAAGATCGAGCTACATCCGACAACGAGGATGACGATTTAACACGTTTTGATGTTCTGACTCCGACAGACCGTTCAGCTGACCGAACGCCACCAACAGAAACGCCGAAGCCGAGTGGAGATACAATATCTGTGAAATCGGATACAGCTGTGTTAAGTCAAAAGCAACGCAATGTGACATTTCTAACAGAGGCTCAAGATGAAAACTGTACGTAGCGACAAAAAGAGTTAGGTCTACGATATGTAACTGTTAGAAGCTTTGTAGCCATTTTGGAGAATCTTGTTTGTGTTTTTTACAAGATATGATTACGGATGGTTGTATTTCGATATGTTTGGGATTTCGTCACAAAAAAGGGGACGCGTCAGCAATCAAACCATCGCACACAGTACAAGAAATTACACCAAAACACAGCCCCAAACAGAAATGTTTTCATTGTAAACAAGGCCCAGACCAAGGGGAACAATTACCGTCGGACATTTCTAAGCCCGAATTGACACGAAACGCGAAACTCGGTGTTGATACGCGATCCTGCCCATTCACGGCGTCGTTATCAACTAAATATCTAGAATTGTGAACTGTGTGTGTCTGTGGCATGAACAGAGACTTACTTTGATGCTTCGCATTGGCATTACAGTAAACTCGGTGTTGTTGCGACTGAAACCAGATTCGTTTCTAGATCGGCTGCGATTTTCATATTTCGAGAGTATTCACGTAAAATTGAATGAGTTTATATGTTTTAAACATGGACCAGGACATGCAAAAACATGTGTGTGCCAACATTTACAGGATGTTATTAGTTTTTTTAATACAATTTCGGTTTTGCGACTCCTATTGTACCTATCTATTGTGTTGTTTTGTTTGCAACTAGTGTAGTTCTGTAATTTTCAGCTGTGCAAGTTAGCCTCTATGTATACGAGTGGTTTGATGCAAATTTGTGTGCTTTTAAATGTGTTTGCGTGCGTATAAAAATGCAATAAATTTTTAACACGGCGTGTTGCCTCGCTAACAAATGAAATCCTTGAAATCCAACTTGCAGCCCTGTACAATACCCCACCAAACCCGCTTATTTATGTTCAAAGTTTTTTACCTTTTTTATTTCGTCCAGATCCTTGTATGTACATCACCCGTTTCGCGCACCGACTCGATTTNTACAATACCCCACCAAACCCGATTATTTATGTTCAAAGTTTTTTACCTTTTTTATTTCGTCCAGATCCTTGTATGTACATCACCCGTTTCGCGCACCGACTCGATTTTGGCGAAAAGACAAATGACGTCACTGTCACGGCGTTGCGTCTCGTGTCGCGGATGAAACGTGATTGGCTGCACACCGGTCGGCGACCTTCGGGACTATGTGGCGCCGCACTGCTGGTCGCCGCTCGCCTTCATGGCTTCAACTGTGACCTGAACGACATCGTAAAAGTTGTGAAGATCGGACATGAGACAATCCGCAAAAGGTTGGTAAAATGCTGTTTGCCGTCCAATTTGGGATTCGTGGATTTTTCTTCAAAAACAAAGGCCATGATTACCATGTTGATATTTTAAACTTTGCTGTTTTTTAATGAAAGAAGTTAGTAATTAAAAGACTCGAACATTTGTCCCTTGGTTAGCTATGAAACTTCGCTGTATACTCTTGCATAAAAGTATTTCATACCCAGAGGGATTGTCTGGGCAGAGATTTCGTTTAAGTATCAAACATAGTACTGTATTTCTGTCTGTGACAATATTGTGTGTCTGGATTTTTTGTAAATGGCCAGAGTAAATCTGAGCTAAAAAGCTGTATCGTACACACTGAAATCTGTGTAATGTCTGTTCATGTGTTATTAGATTGACAGAGTTCGAATCAACCCCGTCGTCCCAGCTGACGATCAACGAATTTATGAACATTGACCTTGAAGCAGAACACGACCCTCCCGCTTTTTACAATGGAAGAATAAAGACAAAAATCCAACAGCTGGAAACGCAAGCAGGAGGAATGAGTTATTTAGAAAGTATAAAACTTGGAATGTTTTGAAATACAGTGTCCAAACTCCACATGTCTTGAACGTTAAATTACTTTTTCAGCTGAAATTGGAAAGCTGTCCCATGCCATTGATGACAAATTGGCCCAGGGAAGACCAGGTTGACAAGTTTGTGATAATTTGTATTCTACAAATAAATATGAAACTTAGTTTGTGGTCGCGGATCAGTGTGTACATATATGAGAGCGTATCAACGTTCCTTGTCGCTTTGATCTCTATTATGGTTTTTTTTAACATATCACTTTTACTTGCAA
>QXVZ01021462.1:0-38530 GCA_008931825.1 Phallusia fumigata | reverse complement strand
CAAATCAGTGTACATGCAGCCTTGGGTAAGTGGAATACTACTTACTTGGTTGCTAAAGTGTTGATTGAACCAGTTATCACCATTCCAACAGCAATCGAGAGTTGATATGGAGTCCACATTTTTGGTTTTGTTTAACTAACAAGCCAAAATTACACAACTTGTACAGACAAACAGAAAAACAAGATTTAGCTATTTATAAAATAACATACAACACAACACCACAAAATGCTATGTTGGGAAATCAGACTAAATATACTACGCTAGTAAACATTTCTCATGATGCATGTGCATCTATGCGTGCATACGCCACCGCAATGTGTATTATAGTGTTGACATTAAACACACAATTTCATCACCTCTTAAAAACCGAACTAAACTGCAAAGGCAAGTATAGAATAGAACCTATACAGTTTACTACTGATACAAAAAATCTGTCGTGCTTTGCAAAGCAGAAATCAAGAATCTTTTGTTTTGGACCATTGTCAAACCCGCTGTCATGTGAGTGATTGCCCTATGACCGGACCGCAGCAACAAACGCATCAGAGCGTGACAGCGTGTGCGAAGGACTTCATTCCTTTTAAGCACAGCTGGACATCCGCTGGCTGGCAGATGCCAGGCTTTGGGGTGACTGTTGAGTTCGAATTACGATGTTAGCATGAACAAACAAAGACCTTTGCGTCACGTAAGCCTTGCGGCAACATCGCCCCAGGTAGTTTGTACATAGCAATTTTGGTTGTGACGAATTTACAAATCTAGGCAGTCGCGGATCCAGCGGGAGGCGAATGATTCGATCGCCACCTAGAATATGCCGTATAGTACTGAAAAAACTGCTGCAGTACTAAAGCAAAAAGACACTAGCGTGCTGTTTGTCGTTCCAATATCGTAATTACTGTGTCACAACGGCGTGCCTTTGTCTCGTGCATGGTTATCTACTTAAAATAGGGCAACAGCAGGTTATTTTCACTTGGACGTCATAGTTGGGTACCCGTTTGAACATAAAGGCCATTGCCTGTTTATTGCTTATTGCATATTGTACAAAAAGGAACAAAGTAGATATCAAACAACTCTAGTCGAGTTTGTTAACAAGCCAAAACACCTCTTAAATGGCGGCGAAAATGTGGTTTCTGAAAGCTTGCAAGTTTAGGCTATAATTTCGTAGGCAATAACATCGTGCTAGTGGCTGAATGTTCAAAGTCGACATCAGTAAGTTTTAAGGGATTGGGATATGGATGAAAAAAGACTGAGTGGTTCTGCACCAACACAAAGATGTTGTTATTGACCAAGATGCTAATATTACCCGTTTTGCAATGAGTAAAATCCGCAGATTGCATTTCGTGACGTAAAAATAATTTTTATTCATTTTCTTGTGTTACGACCCCCTTCGTTCATTGAGGTTGTGTGGTAATTTTGCGTCACAAAAACAACTGTCTGTCGGCACAATTAAGGGTTTCGCATTTTTGGTCTAAATGAAGGTTAGAGTGGCGTACGTTTGGCTGCAGAACAATTGAGTTGAGTTGATTTTGCGTGGTGAATAGAAACATAGACACACAGTAGCACTAAATCAACCACCAGGCCGAAAATAGCTGCGCAACGTTAGAACGTTATGAGGCGCAAATAAGCCGACATGTTACATTGCTCGCAAAATTTTGGGCCTTTCTTGTTCAGTTTACGTGCAACTGTACAGCATTAAACGGCAGCTACGGCAGCAAAACTTTTGTGGAGTCGCTGGTCATCTGTTTCTGAAAGTTCTAAGCGGTCACTTTGAAATAACAAAGAAAGATGATTTTTCTCATTGTAAACATACAACATGCAGTAGTTGTTCATTTCACCTAATTGTCCCAAGAATGCCTGATTTGATTTGTAAAATAAGTTTATTCGAAGGAGTTTTGTTGTAGACATCAACAATGGCAGAACATTTCTAAAACACCCCGCTGAACTTATGTACGCCATCCGGGTAGAAGTCGGGGACCAAACATGGGGTTATAGTACTTGTTTCGAATGTTCACCTGTCTAGTATATTTAGCTTGCGTACATTCTCTTCACACAAGATGTAGTTCAGCAAAGAAGCTTCCGAACAAATATCCAAGAAGATCTTCAGCGCAGTGCACCAGTAATGTGCTTGCGTTAAGTTTTTTTCTGGTGCAGTCTAGCGGAACCGATTACCAACAACTTCAAAAACGTCATGTGCAATCATAGCATCATACAATCATGTGCAATATGCAGTGCAGTGCTTTCGAATACTGTTGGTGCACTTGCTAACTGAATTGGTACGCCGCTAAAAACTTAGACTACTGCAGGTAACGTAGTATTCTAGCTTCACCTCATTTGAACGAGTTGCCTGCAGAATTTTAGAGCTCCACTTCATCTAAACGTGTTACCTGCGGTATTTACGAATTTCACTCGATATAAACGCGTTACCTGCGGTATTTACGAATTTCACTCGATCTAAACACGTTATAATTTCGATAGTTACGAGGTTCTCTTTATCTAAACGCGTTACGCAGTATTTTGGACTGTCGTCGCATCAAAACAGGTTATCTGCAGCATTTACCTGTTTTGGCCATTTGAACAGGTTGCCTGCAGTATTTACGATTTTCGTCGCATCAAAACGAGTTACCTGCCTGTTATCTGGAGTATTTACAATTCCGTCCCATTTTTCCCCGCTTAATACGTTACCTGCAGTATTCGAAGTTTTTAGCGACGAACCAACTGCAGCAGCAATATTCAAAGGCTCCGATATGCAGTGTGTGCTGACCGCTTCGTTTCAGGGTTTTTAACCAGACCCAGGCGTCGCCGTGCCGTACCCCTAAGGGGGGTACGAGCCTACGAGGGTACTGAATCACAATTACGGCCGATTACATAGATGCTAAATTACATATATAACATTCAAAAAATTGTTTGTTATTTAAACATGAGAACAATAATTACTTTCCGGAAATTGGTACGAGAACTGGTTGATGATTTAAAGGGGTACCGATAGGAAAAAAAGGTTAAGAACCACTGGCTAATCAGTGTATAACCTCGGGTCTGTCTATAAAACGAAAATGACCAGTGTTCTGCCAGAATGACACTGGTGATTTTCGCGCGTGGTACACTACCTAGTTCGTGAAAGTGTTGTATTTTGGTTGGCTGCATTTGATGGCAAATTGCTCATAAGTCTTGAATGCGCATATAACACTTTTTTTGCGATTGTGCAAAAGATTGGAAGTGCAGTTGTCTTGACTACAAAACTACCCTTTCAGTCAGTTGTCTTTACGAAACGGTGAGGTTAGATTTTGTCCCCATAAAAATATCCCAATTGTTTAATGTGCATGACCTTGACACCTGGATAATTTCATCTGCACAAAGACTACACTATATAGATCGGAAAAACACTGACATTGGTGCATTGCTGCATTTAATTGTAATACGTTTTACTCTGTTGTTCCAGTTAAATAATTTCCTGACAAGGTAATATCATGCAAAGTCAGATGTTTCCAAAAGTTTCCCTTTTGCCCAACAATTTGTCCAACAAAAAAGAGCCAAATGCTTTTGTAAGGTAGCGATTGCAAATTATTGGAGAAACATCACTCATGCTTGCTGTCTTCAAATGTTTTATGTTGCTGCTTGCACTTTAATAGTTGAGTCTTGCTATAAGTCTGGACAGTTATAGGCAAACCTGTGTGTTGATAATCTGGGCTCAATGCTTGTCTAAATATTTTGTTTTGTTTTGCATTAGCTCACTCAATCCTCAACTTAAGAGCCACTTTCTTGGAAGTGCTATGACACAGGCAGAAAAGGTTCCACAGATTGTAATTTAGTAACTAGAAGGGTGGCTTACCATATATAGACATTCTATATACACTATTACCCGATATTAAAAGAGGATATATTCCCCACATTATATTACATTGGGTCTTATAGTTACCTGCACTATTTATGACCTAATTGTTTCTGCTGGCAGAAACGCATTGGTCCCCACACATGCAAAGTTCTACATATTGCGTTTTTCAGAAAACATGTCCAGGCTATAGATATAAACAAAGTAATCAGTGCACCACAAAGACATGTTCTACAAACTGTCCAAGTTACATCAAGTTTGGACATTGTTTAATAATATTACACATTTTAGGGGGCTAGTGGGGTAACTGCTGGGGCTATAGGGTAAAAAATGTTAATTATTGCACCACAATGACATGTTACACAAACTGTCCAAATTTCATCTAATTCGGATATTGTTTAACCATTTGCCCCATTTTAGGGGGCTAGTGGGGTAACCGTTGGGATATGGGGTCAAACAACACTAATGACACAACTCCATGACCATGTCTACCAACAGTAAAAGTTTCATCCAAATCCGCCAAACATTTCATGCCAAAGTGCATAGACATAGTGCAAGGAAATATTTCACCCTTTTGGGGGCTAGTGGGGTAACCTTTGGGGCTAAGAAGTCAATCGAAAGAGATGACACATCGCCATGACCATATCTACCAGCTGTGAAAGTTTCATCCAAATCCATCAAACATTTCATGCCAAAAGGGCATGGACAAGCTGCAGGGCAGAAAAAAGAAAAAAAAAAGAACAAAAAAGAAAAAAAAAAGAGTGAAAACAATATGTGTCCCCTTTCAGGAAGGGGACCCATAATAACTTTATTGCAGGTTTCGGATAAATGAAGGTGCAAGGAGATTTGTGCAGCAATTTTCTGAATCGTTCAAGTCCGAATTAAGTAAAGTCCAAACACACCTTTATGGTGGGAATATCTAGGGCATATGTGTGGATTTGTCATATAATTAAAATGTAATAACAAATGGTTTCATTAAATTTTTACAGACTGGGTGAACAAAAAGATTTTTTGGGATGATTCAAACACCCCATACATCATCCTTGCAAGAGAGAATTTTAATCTGTCTTTACAAAAGAATGGATTGGAAAGTTGCAAATCTAATAAACGCATATCAATTTAAAAAACTAAAAAGTTTCCTCAACATAAGGTACCATTGCTGCAGTGTAATTTTGTAACAGTATATCATTGTTATATTATATCAATGTGTGGTAAAATTAATGACTGTCAAATTTATGGTAGTTGTCATTACCAACAGCCAAAGACATAGCCAAAACCAACAAGTCTATAAAACAAGCTCTGACCTCGAATGATGTGCAGTTGAATGCAAAATGTGCCTATTGTGTGAGATTTCCAATGTTTGATGCTGGGGGATTTGGCGGTCAGGTATGTAATGGTGTTTTTATTACAAAGTGAGTAATATAAGTATCCTGTATGTTTCTGTTTTTAGGAAACTAACAGTATTAAAACCAGTACTTCTGTTGCAAAGCCCCGCCCTTCAAAGGTATGATGAGGATAAGCCAACATTTTTTTTTAACCAGACTTTTATGAAGTATTGTAACCTGTATGAAATCTCTGATAAAACTTTGCTTTTAGTGTGTGGATTCAATGACGGCAGCTGAAATCGCAGTTAAGGACTTTGAAAGATCAACTCGGTCAAAATTTATTTGTTACAACAATTTGGTTTAACTAACATTGTCTTTGGTTAGACATCCTGAAATCTATAGTAAGATGGGATGACAGTTCAACCCCTTTCATTATCAACCGAACCAAAACCCTGCTCTGTGAACAGGGCAAAGATTACAACAAGGCAAGAAATGATTTGCGTAGATGGGGCCATCCTGAGGAGGTAGTATGCATATGTTTTCTATGCATGAGGTAACTTAAACATTTATCACTTTACATTACACTTGCAGCTTCTTGACCATTCAGATCTTTGTAAAAAGAAACCATCAATCGCAGATCTAAAAAGATGGATTGCAAAGCAAAAATCAAAATTCAACTTCTAACAATGTTTCCACAACATCAGGTAGACATGATATCATTCATATGTTTTGTTGTCAGAAGTTAGGTTGAGTTTTTAAGTAACAAATGCCTGTTCTAAAATTTAAGATTTAATATTTTTACCAACAAACCAAGACCAACCATGTATGCTGCAGACAAAAGATTCATTTGAGCAGGCAGAAAAAAACAAGTTGATTCATCAGGCAATTGTAACAAATGACAAAACATTCGCCAAGGAATCTAGATGTTGCATTTATTTTCCTACTGATGAAGAACATACTGGTCATGTGGTTGGGAAGGTAGTAGCATAAAGCTTAAATGTTCCAGTCTTCATAAATAATTGCAGTAGAATATTTTGGAATGGAAATGGTAAAATATTACATTGTTTGCAAAGAATTAATATGTTTGTTTATTTAAGGGGGACAAAATTTCTCAAACTTTTAATGAAAGAATTGCTTCAAAAATTGACGAAATGATTGCAAATGGTATGTGCTCAATACCAAGCATTCGACATGGACTAAAAACATATGTTATGAAAGAATTGTTTAAAGACAAAAATGTACCTCCAGATGCACAGCGATGTTTTTTTCCAACAAAGAAAGACATTCAAAATCATATTATAGAAAAAAAGTGTTAATAAGTTGGCTAAAATCAAAGATTTAACTGACAATGTGCAGTCACAAAATGTATTAGTGGACATGATGAATGGTTTGGACAAAGTGGTGTCAATAGCAACAAAGGCTTGCACTCCTGACAACGGATTGACATTGACAGAAAAAAAGGAGTCATTAAAGACCAAAAGAAAACAACCACCTATTGCAAATGTACCGTTAAAAATACCAAGAAACAGTCCACTGAAAAAACAATTGGGCCAACACGCAAAAGCTGTGATGCAACCTTATACCAAGCCAATACTTTATTTTCACCAACTCAGCAGCTTAGGTTAGTATTGTGAAAAACTTAATGATGATTTTCTGTCTAAAAATGTACACCAATAATTAGGGATGTTCAAGGTTGAATAGCTGGCTGTTCGAATCCAAGTCTTATATTATTATTGACAGAATGACCCACTGAATTGCATGTAACAAAACAACAATAAAAGACTGTTGTTTTGGGTAAATAATATTGGTTCCAATTACCCGATATAAGCAGCTGATTTGGATTCAAATCGTTAGGATTCCCTATTCTACTTTGGACATCCTTATCAGAGAGTCACCATTGTCAGTTATGTTTGTTAAACTTCAATCATCACAAGTGTGTCTGGGTTGGTAAACTCGTGAATAAACCTGAATTCTTCATTGCCTTTTCACACATTTTACTCCCTCCTGTCTAAAGAATTCTTCAGGCTGAAACCTATATCCACAGTGTTTATTGTACAATCAAGTTAACACAGCAAACAAGAGTTGTCAAATACTACATACCAAAATGTAAGCATATACATCATTAGTTTGGTTTAAAACTACATGTGATTAAAGTTTGTTGCGCCCACTTTTGCTTGGTCCATGTGGTCTTAATGAGCGGTCACCTTCCTGAGAATGCTGGATTTGCCTTTATATTAAGCAATTTTCAAAACACTTTGAAAAGGTGCAGATAAAAACTAAACAGCAACTTTCTATTTCACCTTGTATGTTGAGGTTTTCTGTGATAATTAGAGCTGCCAATTCCAGTTCTTTCAAATGAGGGAATTGATACATTTTGTGTCCGCTCTTTCCATTCTTTATCAAAAATGTGGTTGTCACCTCAAAAAAAAGAATTTAGTCAAAATGACACTTTCAAAACATCATTTGATAGCAGACAACAAAGACTGGCTTAGGCATAGAAATGATGAGGATTTTTAAAACAGTTCAAATCAGTCTGGTGTGAATGTATGTTAGTAAAGTGAAATGTTGCTGCGTCTATTCACTTTGACTATTGGACACATACTTTCATCCATTTCAATGTATTGTCGCTCCTCTTCCACTTTTCCCCCATGATGTCGTCTGCGCTCCACAACTCTTCCTTTTCCACCAAGATGTTGCCCCACTACCATTTTTTCCACCCCAGATGTGCTGTTGCGCAAGGTTTTGCGAGTTTCTTTTACCTATAGCAACAGGTCAGTTAAAAATTTGTCAAACTTACTCATTTATTCAATCTGCAGTAACAGCGTTATTGACACCGATCAAGACTTATTTCTTAAAACCATCCATGCTACTTCTGTTTCATAGCAGGTATAATCACTTTTCTGTAGTCAAACTAACCAACCCTAACAGTATCGGTCTTCCAAATACTTAGTACTTAATCCATAATATAATCCAATAACAGGGGCACTACACCACCATATTTTGTGTGATTCTTTTTCAAAACAAACTGGTGACAAATAAATATGTATGTATGTATGCATAAAAATTCGAACCCGTGATCTTTTAAAAATGTAAAATACACAAATACATACAAGTGTACTTTTGATACCATGTGCATAATGTAGTGGAATTGAAACAAAATTATAACTCAGATATAATAAAACCTGCCCAGGAGCTTTTCTGGTGGATGTTGATGCTTGAAACACCTTTGGTTTTGATTTGCCATCATTTTGGTAAGACATAACAGAAGATGATGAAAAACTGTGGCAATTTGGATCATCCTGGTCAAAACAGATCAAAAAATTTAACTGAAAATAAAAATTTCAATAAAAAATGTTAGTGTATATTTTAATCTTTGTAAGTCCTGTTCAAGGTCAGCTGTATCACAAAGTTCACCTTTATTGAGTTCATTTTTCCATGCATGTCTGACATCAACTTGTTCATATTCCCAAAAACTGACTGGAAAGGATCTACATTCCTTAATATTAACGAAATTAATACGCTTAATTTAAATTATAAAATACCCAATAAGAATGTTTTGCCACAGAATAATAGATACCTGTCATACGTCTCTCTTCTGTTACTAATAGGCAAGTTGGTTCCAAAATGTGATGGAAAGTCACTAAAAAACATTTTTTCTAATAACTCACTATCTTTATGATGTTCAGTAGACCTCGTTTAATTGTATGAACAATTTCTAATGTTTTTCTCATATTAAAACTTAAAATAATCCGAAATGAATTTTGGAACCTTTTAGTCCTGATTACAATCAGTAATTCTTACAGTTACATGTTTATTTATAACACCTGCTTACCACTGGATATTTGCTTAATTGCACTGTGCTCTATAATTATATTCTCTTGGCTGACCGACTGCCATTATTACTGTGTGTGTAACAGCATTGTAGGTTGCCCAATGCTTATTTTTTAATGCATTGGGTAGTACTGCATCAAAAAATGTATTTTATTTTAAAAACGTTTTAGCAGCATTTGGTAGCTAATGTGTTAAAAAGGTGATTTTTAACGATAGACCATAATAACATCAGGCTTGAAGCAGACACCTGTAATCCTGTTGGGCCTGTCAAATCATTTCTGTATTAACTTGCATTTACTAAAAAACATCGAATGGAATATTTGCAGCAAATAATATTATATTGTTTAAGAAGTTAAATGAAGAAACGAATACCTGAAAAAAGGATCATCTTCGAAGTCTTTAATAAGATTTCCGAACATTATGCCAAACAACTTAAGTGTTTACTGTTTAAACAAAACACCATATCAGTTTGTTACAAAAGTGTTTGCAGTTTTTGTTGGGACTATAAAGTGTTTCCGTTTGTACAATGTAAATTTTATTAAAGTAGGTTGATAGTAAGCTATAGCAAAATCCTACATATTGCTGTAAAATGGCCAATAATGCAAAGTTGGTTGGACCCACAGTACATAAGCAGTTTAAACCCATAGCAATTCATTTATCCTAACCATTTTTACCCACGTGTTACAACCGGTGGTACTAAACGCCGCATGATACCGCATGGTACCGCATGATACCGCATGACATCTTAGGAAGGTGAAACCCTATCAAAGAGTATAAGGCATGATATCCCCATNGGTTGATAGTAAGCTATAGCAAAATCCTACATATTGCTGTAAAATGGCCAATAATGCAAAGTTGGTTGGACCCACAGTACATAAGCAGTTTAAACCCATAGCAATTCATTTATCCTAACCATTTTTACCCACGTGTTACAACCGGTGGTACTAAACGCCGCATGATACCGCATGGTACCGCATGATACCGCATGACATCTTAGGAAGGTGAAACCCTATCAAAGAGTATAAGGCATGATATCCCCATGAGTGAATATAAAACCCCATTGGAAAGTATGATATCCAACCCAAGAATATGAGACCCCATGGGAGTATATACGAGACCCCATGGGGAGAATGAGACCCCATTGGATAGTATGATACTCCATCCAAAAATATAAGACCCCATGGAAAATTATGGGACCTCATGGAAGTAAATGAGACCCCATGGGTGTGTACGAGGCCCCATGGGAGAATACAAACACACCATGGGTAATATGAGACCCCAGGGAAGTGTACAAAACACCATGTAAGATGCGGTATCATGCGGTACCATGCGGTGTTTAGTACCACCCTGTTACAATCATGATAACACTTTGGACAATTGACTGCATTCAGGAAAAGTCTGTGTGGAACATTCTTATGGGACAACTTTTGTTGCACTAATAAATGGGTCAAAGGCAAAAGGTCCTGTCATTAAAGCAGGAGCTTTTTTAAAAACATTGTGGTAATAAATGGCAATTAGACATGTAAACCAAGCATCGACAAATAAATGTAAAAAATTACGCAAATTCGGTTCACCCTTTTCTTCATCGGCTAACACGTTAAAATTAAAATGGGCAAACCAGACAAACCGGATTGCAGCGAAGACGTAAATCTCTGCGCAGACTTCTAGCAATTTCTTGTTGACAAGGTACACAAGCTTTATTAGCCAATCACAGCTCCCACGCATAGAGATAAAATATTTTCCTTCGAGGGGTTGGGATTTGTAGGGTTCGCTTTGCATTCACAATTTGGAAATTCCCACAGATATACTTTAAAAAAATTACATTATCACAAATAACTAAAAATCATAAAAATTAATTTTTAAAACTAACATTTTTAATTATGTCGCCTATAATACTAGACTCATTGTTGACCAGCGAAATTCAAAAATAATATGTTTGTACTGTAGCGACCACTAACGAAAATTGTGCAAAATTCAGCAATAGGCGCTTGCAAAGCACTGCAATTCGACCAAAGAATACTATATAACCTGTATACAGGGGCGTAGCCAAAGGGGGGAGGGCGAAAGGGGCCATGGCCCCTCCCAAATTTCAAAATTGTACATTGAAGTAGGCTTCTCCGGAAAAAAACCCTAAGTTTTACATTAAGTTGGGTTACTTGGCCCCCTTAAAGTTTTGGGCTGGCTACGCCATTGGATGTTCTTTGGTTCGACCAACGAGCTCAAAGTTCCACGCTGTACATAAAATTGTTTGCTCCCATGGTCAAAACGCTTCATGAACTTTGTAACATTTCCGCCCATTGTTTGATGGGATGCAGCTCTGGGCTAAATTGACATTCCTATGTATAGTGCTACGGTGCGCGGTGTTGTATTTAGGCTGTTAGTTTGCGTGATTCGTGAAACTATCGCGTAAGTGTTTTAAACTTACGCCCAAATATCCGAAGTTTATTGAACGCATCGATGAAGAACCTTGCCACAACAACGAAGTGGAACTCAAACGGCCCATTAGCGCAGACCGACGTTGTCCAACCGTCATAGGGTGGCTAAACCGCGGCTCGCGAGCACGTGGCACTGTGTAACGTCATCACACAGAGTTTTGTTGCGTGTACTTTCGTATGTATTTCAGGGATCGGCAACCCCTGGCAGGCGTGCCACGGTTGACACGCGGGGTGATCATTCAAGTTGTGTAGGTCAAGTGCAGTGCAACCGCAGTAACGAGCGATTGAGAGTGCGTGCAGACCAGCGCTTCAACAGATTGTACAGGGGATTCAAACGAAACGCTGTTACCGGTAGCGGTGCGTATTTTGATCTTGCGGCCAGCGGCGGGGCATTCACGCCAGCCGGCGTCCTGCTGCGACGGCGTAATTATCTTTGTTAAAGCAGCTGACGGCAAAGTTAAATCTGATTTGCTTTTCCGCAGTGTTTGCCAGGTGTCCTGCTGGATGCAGAACCTTGTTTTTGTAGGCTATTTGGCTTGTTTAAATTGTTTTATTACAATAAATTTGTGGCAGTTATAAAAATGTTTGTAATTATGTCAATAAGTTTAAAAATGTTTTAAGAATAATTAGTGTAAAATATTGTGTCATGATTATAGCAGGAATTTTTGAAATGAATTTAATGGAATACGTTGTCGCCAACCGCCTTGCTAGTGTGAAGCCATATCTATAGCGAAGCCCCCTGCTGCTTCATGCGCCGCGCACAACCGCAGCCGCTACGCATCGCCAGCCGCAACCGTAAACGCGTCTGGTGTGAATCCAGCTTAAGAACAAGCCCACTAAACGTAGGAACGTAAGAAAGTGATGTCATCAACATGGTACGCAAGATATTTAACATTATGACATAAGTTGTGAACTGGCAGACTATGCTTAACTGTTTGCCGACCCCTGGTGTATGTGAATAAATTAGTTTTAAATCGCTTGTTTTATGCAAGCAAGTTGTTTCACTGCTCTCAACGTTGTGCAGTGTTATGAATGTGTTGAAGCAAACGACATAAAACATGATTGTGTCATAACAATGGCATTTGTTGCGCCGAAGAAAGCCAAACAGTACGTGGTTTATAAATTTGAAATAGTGAGCCAGAGACATAGAGAGCTATACATTGATTTGAAAAATTTGCTGTTAAAAAAAAGAATTTCGGAAACAATTGTTGGAATTCTATCAGTAAGTTAGTTGTTAATTATGCAAGTGTAAACGTCATTTCAAAAAATGTTTTGCGGGCTACTTGGGTTGGCCATCCCATCACACGGACACACGGACAGTTACCACAACCAATGATGGTAATATTGTTAACACAAACGTCAAGTACGTCACATGTTCTGGATGACCGAGCAGCCCATGTGGTGACTGCTTGTGTGGTGGTAATTCGTAATGGTGAGTTCCGTGGTGACTTTAGGGTGTTCCTGAATCACCACAGGGTTTTCACATGTGGAATTATACATATGGAATAAACACTGACACTAAATGCACTAAATATACTCTCTATTGCTGCTATGTCTAATGGGATTTTCGGCTTTTAAGGGACCAAATTGTTCGAATAAACAAAATACAAATGGAAATTTTGAATATAAATTATAAGCATGTTAATCTGCATTATATACTGCAGTATTACTTTCCTGAAGGGGACACATATTCTTTTCATTTTGTTTGTATTTATTTTTTCTGCCTTGCAGGTTGTTCACTTTTGGTGTGAAATGTTTAATGCATTGGATGAAACTTACACTGCTGGTCAATGCAGTGTGTCATGTTAGTTTAAAATTTTAGATCTTAGAATTGAATAAAATTTTGTCAGTTTGTATAACATGTCATTGTGGTGCAATATTTGATGAGTTTTACCCCCAAAATTAAACAATGTCCAAATTGGATGCAATTTAGATGTTTTGTAGAGCATTTTTTATGGTACAGTCATTGCTGTGTTTTACATTATACCCAGCATTTACCTCAATAATCAGTAACAAAATTGGGTGTTTAAACAGTTTGTGTAATAATTATTGTTGTACAATAATTGCAGTGATTTACATTATGACATCTGCAGTTACGCTACTAGTCCCCTAAAATGGGTCAAATCATGTTCTAAAAAGCTTAGTCCCTTTTTGTCTAGTGTCACTACTCTGGCTGGAGTCCAACCACAGTAAAAGTTTCATGAAAAAAGTGACAAAGCTGTGTGTGCTCTGATAAGCCACTGACAAAGTGTGCACAAGTGCTGTATTTAAAACATTTATGTTCACAAATAGTAAAGCACAACAGAATGTGTATGGAAATGGAATGTATGTAAACAAAGACCCCTACTATGAAAGCCAGTTCTCTCTTTCTATTTACAACTTGTTTTTGACTTGAGCATGTAGTGAAATGTACAAAACAGTTTCCGAACGTCTTGTCGCACAAGCATTATATCAGCTAGTAATGGCACAAGGCACATTTTTTAGTTACTCTGTCCTGCAGTAACCTTGCATTCATGCTAAAACATAGAGCGTTTGTTTGTGAAAGTATGATGCAAAATACAGCACTTGGTCAAAGGATTACATTATAGCAACCTGTGGCACATGTTATAATTGTTCTTGTCCATATTTTTGCTTGTGACAGTGCAATTTAGAAAGGTTTTTTAATAAACATGCCACAGTAAATGACTGTTCTCCTGTCACCGCCAAGTTTTAACATTGTTGAAATGGCGTTAGAAATAATTTGTTGGAATTTAGCAAAGTTATTTTAACTTTTTTTGTTGTAAATGTAAAACTGGCCATAACCTATTGACACCACTACCAATTGCATGTATTTGAGGACCCATAAGTTTATGGTTGCAAAAACAAATTTGTAAGAAAATGCCAAGGGGAGAAGGACTTACTGTGGAAAACAGTATGTCATTTAAAAACTGGTGTGGAAATTGTCATTTAAAGCTTCATAATGTGTGTGTAATGTCTACATGGACAATGACACCACTCTGGTAAAATTAAGTTGTGGAAAATGTGTTTTGCAGATTTGGTTAGGTAGCAACACTTGTGATGTGTGAAAAATATGTCTAAGAAAATCACAAAAATTAAAAAGAAGCTGTTAAACAATGGTCTGCTGATATCGGAAGACCCATCAAAATTTGTTGTGATTGCCAATGGAGGTTTGGGCAATGGTATAAGCATTCAGCAAATAACTGAGATATTTGAAAAGCATGGAGTTGTTAAATCAGTAAACACCTCAATTCACCACTCCTACGCTTGTGTAACTTTGGATTCTGTTGCATCTGCTGTATCTTCTATTACAAACCTGCAGGAAACAGTTCTGAAAAAGAGCTGTGAACAAAACAAAACTGCTGTTCTTTATTTATTCTTTTTGACAAGTATGGTTGACTTAAACACAAGTGCACATCCCTCTGTTAAAGTTTCATCTCAACTGCCCCCTGGACTAATTTTATGTGAAGAGTTTTTATCACAAGAGGAAGAAATGCATTTGTTAACAAACATTAAAAGTGATTTTACATCCCCACCTCCAACTTCTGTATTTGAAAAACTTAAACATAGGAGTGTTTTACATTATGGCTACAGGTTTCGTTATGGAACCAATGATGTTGACAAGAATGAACCATTGTCAAGTCATGGATTTCCAACATATGTTGACAGTTTAGTAACGAAGCTTCTTGAGTTGTCAAACATAAAACACAAACCTGATCAACTGACCATCAACAAATACGAGCCTGGAGATGGTATTGCTAGTCATGTGGATAATCCTGATGCCTTTGGGGAAGTAATTATTACTGTAAGTCTTGGTACTTCTGTTGTCATGGAAATGAGTTTTGGTGATCAGGTGACTGAATTTGTTGTCAACCCTCGCTCTGCTATCTTTTTTACTGGAGATGCCAGATATAAATGGAGTCATTGTATTAAACAGAAAAAAATTGACATAATTACTGGCAGTGATGATTGTCCTGTTGCTGTCCAACGTGGGATCAGAATTTCTCTTACTTTCAGGAACACTATAGCAGTTCAAACGGATGAACTTAAATCAACCAACCAATTGCCTGATGTGAAACTACCTGGCAATGAGGATGAGGCTGGAAGTATGGAAAAGCAATATGTACATGCTGTGTATAATGATATAGCTGATCATTTTTCACAGACAAGGGAAAAGCCATGGCCAAAGGTGGTGGAATTTTTGTCAGGTCTTGGTAAGCATAGCACTGTTTTGGATGTTGGCTGTGGTAGTGGAAGATATTTAAAAGTCTGCGAGAACGTTGCAATGTTTGGTTGTGATTACAGTCAGTCACTTACAAACATTAGTCGTGCTAAAAGTAGCAACGTTTTTATCTGTGATGGTTTAAACATACCAACAAGAAACTCTTCCTTTGATGCTTGCATCTGCATAGCGGTTCTTCACCATTTGTCAACTGAAACAAGGCGGATCTCTGTCATTCAAGAACTATTACGCGTCACCAGGGCACAAGGAAAAATTCTAATTTATGTTTGGGCTGAGGAGCAAACGTTTAAAAACAAAAGATCCAACTATTTGAAAAATGCAGACACACCAAAAACTAACATTTCAAATACTGATTATGATGGCAAAGGGTTATCTATACCATTTCATAAAAATAGAACAAACTTTGAACAACAAGATGTGTTGGTGCCCTGGAAATTAAAAAAAACAATGACAGAGGACTCGAAAGACAAACTCAGTAGCCCACCTACATTTTATCGTTACTACCATGTGTTCAGGCAGCATGAACTAGAAAATTTATGTTGCCAGTGTCCATATAGTTGTGTAGTTGATTCTTATTATGACAATGGTAATTGGGCTGTTGTTTTACAAAAAGGGTCTTAAGGAATGGTTTCAAACCTAATGAAAAATAAAACTTTTTTGAATGTTTTTTTGAAGTCTGTTTAAAATGGACTGTAGCATTGAAAATGAGGCCACACATTGCCCTGAAGATAAAGGCTTGCAATATTCTAAAGTCCTTCAAAATGTCCAAGTAAAACAGGAAATCTTTGAAGAAGACTCTGATTTTTTTGTGAGACAATACTTTTCCCAGGTATAATAGCAAAATTTTTAACTTTATGTGTGTGTTTTGTTTTTTCCTAGGCTCGCTTATGAGACTCTGTATAATAATGATATAATATATATCCTTGTCATATTGAGTTATATATAGTGTTTGTGGAAATGCACTCCGGCAAAAGTCACCTTTTTCGTTTTTTTTTTTCAATTGCACACACAAAAAACTCTTTCTGTGAGGATTTGTGAAAAAAAATTCCGAAAATGTAATGTGTGTTGTTTGCAGGTGAAGAGAGAGTTTGGCGAGCCTTTTACCAGTAAATTGACTTTTTGCAGTTCAACCTACAACACAATATTAGAGCAAGATTTAAACAGTATGCAATTTACTTTTAAAAAATGTTACTTGCATTGTGTAACATGATATTTAAAACAGACAACTTGGAGAGCACCACATCAACTTCACATCACAATGTTCATGCTGACAGTTGTGACAAAAAAGTACAGGACTATAAGAACAATGTGATGCCACCACATTCATTTGCATGTGAGGAATGTGAAAAATCTTTTTCCAGTTTGTCATCACTGCGCAAGCATGCTCATGTGCACAAAAGGTAACAATTCATGAAAGGGTTACATTATTTTTTCATCAGAGTCTTGTTTATGCACTTTTGTCATAAAATGTTTGATAAATATGGATGTAACTTGTACAGCTGGTAGTTATGGTCAAGGAAATCTGCGATCTGTTTTTATTGACCCCAAGTCCAAATGATTATCCAAAAGAGTAAAACATTTTGCACATTTGTGTGCACCACAAAATAAAGGTTTCAGTGGTAATAATGGTACAGATGTGAAAATGCAGCCCTAGTGGTGGTCTTTTGTAGTGGCTAAACTTACAAAAACAGTCTGAATGGGATAACTTTTTAAAAGATTGAAGTATCAATTGCTTTGTTTGATTGTGAGCCCCGTCACATATCGCCTTATAATTACGGTGTAGCTGCAGCACGTGTTCGACCTTGACCACCAATTTTGTGCCCTTTTTTGTGCCTCATAACGTTTTAACGTTGTGCAGCTATTTCCGGCCTGGTGATTGATTTAGTGCTATTGTGTTGTTATTTTTTGTTTCACCAGGCGAAATAAACTCAACTCAACTCATCCTAAGACCCAGCAGTTATCCCACTATTCCCCTAAAAAGGGTCAAATTAAGTGAGATTCTGACAGTTTGTAGAACATGTCATTGTAGTCCAGCAATTTCTGTGTTTAACATTTTAGTTTCAGCAGTTACCCTACTATCCCCCTTGGGTAAAAAATAATGTACTGATCACTGAAAAATGATGTGCTGAATTATACCCTCTTTTAAATTGGGTAACATTGAAATAGCAATATGGTGAAAGCCACTTTTTTAGTTTGTATAGATCAGGTGTAATTGGTATTCATGGCAATTTTATAACCATCTAATCATTTTTTAGCATGTCACAAATTTTCCATGAAATTTTGAGGATTTCTGCATGTAATATTTATATTTATTGAATTTTCAGACAACGAAGAAATAATTCGGCCAATACAAAAGAAAAAGGTGAATAAACTATATTTGCAATGTTGTGTATTTATGGGTTCTCATCCAGAGAGGACACATACTGTTTTTTTGTGTAAGGCTGGTTTGTTAACCTGTTTTTTGTTGAGAAAGAGTCATTCAATTTATTTAATTTTTACACTTGATATTTAGGCATCTGAAGTTGGGTACTGACAACTTTACTCCAGTTTACCCATTGGTTGAACCCACAAGACCCAAACATGTTTTTTACGCTTGCTGTTTTGCCCTGAACTGGACATAATTACCAGCCATGCAGAGTGGTGGTTGGTATCAGAGTATGCTTCACACCGACGTTTAGTCTGGAAGGGTGTGGTAGACTGTCATTTAGCTTGTGACAATCGAGCTGTTCACTGCAATGAACTTAACATGTGTTCTAATATTGGTCTATCGAAGGTCAAACATTGATATCTAATTCATGACGCTACATCCATACCCCTCTAAAACGGCCATTGAGCGTTCGTAGTCCGATTAGCTGCCCACGGCCAAAGGTTACTGCATGCCAATGTATAAGTTTTGCGCCATGCAGTTATAGATGATGGAATCTGCTTCGGCGAAAACAGGATTTATTTTTTGGTTAGTATTGGTAAGACATCATTGTCGTAATGTCACAAGTGACTTGGTTTGCTTTGGCAAATTTGTTCTTACCTTAGTTTTAAAATTTCTATCCAAATCTAAAACTGGCCACGCCTAAAGAGGGATTTACACCAGCGGAGAATTCACGCCGGTCGGCGTCATGCGGCGACGGCGTGATTTTCTCGGTTGAAGCGGCTGACGGCAATGTTTAATCTGATTTAACTTTTCCGTCAGCCGCAGTGCTTGTTTGGTAGAGAACTTTGTTTTTGTAGGGTATTTGGCTTGTTGTGATTAATTTCTGATAGTTTTAAGTAGTTTTGTTTGTAGATTGATAGTTTGATGAATGTTTAATAGAAATTTAGAAAAGAAAGATAATGAAATATTGGTGGCAATTGTGCAAATTGTCTTGTTACAATAAATTGTGTCAAAGTAGTACTAACTTAAATTCCCTATCAACGATTTATCGTCGTAGAGACACTCAAATTGGCAAGCACATTGACTTAATTTTCTTGCCGATAAAAATGATTTACCATCGCGTTGCTGCAAACGCACTGCTAGTGTGAAGCCCCCTGCCGCTTCAATCGTCGCGCGAAAAATCCGCGCACAATCGCAGCCGCTACGCAACGCCAGCCGCAACCGTTAACGACATCTATTGTGAATCCCGCTTTATTGACACTGCTACCCGTTAGCAATTGTATGTGTGTGGGGACCGTACGTATGCTTGTCAAACAGTTGTGTTATGAAACGCTAAGGTAAGCATGAAAATCAATATGAAGATCGCCAGCTGTTTTGTTGTTAGACCGTTGCAATTAACTGGAATCCAATTTTAAGGTTGATTGTTTCCTAATTTGGATTATTATATTTTTAGTAATGACTAATATGGATTCAGTTCCAGAGGTAAAAGAAGAAATTGAAGAACCTGCTGCAACAGAACAGAAGGACTATAAGCTGCATGTGCAAGTTCTGGTCAGCAGCCCTGAGTCTGATGCTTTTCAGTGCAACGTGTGCAATAAAATTCTCGCCACAAAAGCTGCGTACCAAAGGCACAATTACATCCAGCACAGCGGCGTGAGTCACAGCTGCCCGGTTTGCGGAAAATCGTTTCGACAGAAAGGAAACTTGTCCAAACACATTCGAGTTCACACCGGTGAGAAACCGTTTCGTTGCCAGTTTTGTGAGCGGACTTTTTCACAAAAGTGGTCAAAGGTTCACCATGAGCGAACCCACACAGGAGAAAAACCTTACCAGTGTGAGGTGTGTCATAAACGATTTATACAGTTGGGTCATTTAAAAACACATCAACAGGCGGTGCATGAAAAAATCAAGTCCCATATGTGCCCGATTTGTGCAACAACTTTTGCCCATTCCTGCAGCTACAAGGCTCACATGCGAAGCCACACAGGTGAGCGTCCTTACAAATGCAAGTATTGCGAAAAATCGTTTACCCACCTGATAACCGTCAACGACCATGAAATGAGCCACCTGAGAAAGTTAGGTCAAAATACAAGTTAATTTAAACAAAAATACCTGGCACATTATGCCGGTTTAAAATTATTGTTTTGTGTCTTACATTCCCTGATTTTAAAATCATTGTTTGCGTTAAACAAAATGTTTGCTGTCTTTTGCCTGAGCCTAAATGAAATTATTGTCAAGCTGCTGCATTGTAGCCAGTTAAATGCTTCACGAACAGAGTCTTTCAGTAGTTATTTAACCATTTTTGCTTCGTATTCAGATTTTCAGGTTGTTTGTTTTAACTGTGTCTGTATATTTTTTTTCCAAAAATGTTTTTGTTATTCTTCTGTCAGAATCTGTTTGCAGCAGGAAACTAAATAAACATTGTGCAAACTTAGATAGCATTTCGTACGTCAGCTAACCACATTGTTGCTAGCAGGATGTGAACTACATTGAAAAAGGAAATCACTAATAATTTCCGTTAGTTATCCAATCATTGTCAATGGCAAAGTGCGTGGGATAAAATGAACATACAGTAGGCAAAATGAACAATCTAAGAATTGAGATTTGATATTAACGTGACACCTGCCATAATAAAAATCCGCTTGGTGTCGCGAGACCGTGCACTCTGCGCCATGAGTAGATTTCACATTTATTTCATGTTTAGAAATAGCAAAACAACGCAAGCATTCAAGCATGTACAAATAGTTCTTGATTAGCAGCTTCAGATCGGTTGTTAGCATGATTGTCAACAATATCAGTCAAACAACTTTTAGATCCAGTCCAACCCCTTGGCCAATGTTCAGACTCGGCACATTTGTCAGATGTCCATTCTCGGGAATCGACTCTAACCTTCCCCTTACAGAGATTTTGAACAAGGAATTCAGGTTCAATGCTGTTGGAGACGTGGTAGCGTCGTCACTCCTGCCTTCATGAAAGTCGCAATCAATAAAATGTAATATAAAAACATATTGTGACCTCTTTTTATTTTAACACATTATTTTACTTCTTGCAAGCAGGCAAACAAACTCACAAGCTTTAAAAGCAAAATGGCCAACGCTCGCGGTAAGTACTTTTGGGGAAAAGAGATCAAACCCCGGAAACACTGCAGCTACCAAGCGAGGTTTTTAAAGCGGCTACAACAGTATCAAGCAAACCTATAGTATTCGAAGGCACCGAACAATCAAACCTTTATTTGTGTTTTGAATCTGATGGAAACTTTTACAATAGTTTGCAAATAAACTTCATGCTAAAAACACAACTCACATACATTTAGTTGTAGGGACTTCTTCGCCATTGGAATCTTTTTCATCGGCAAAGAACCTTGAATTGTTTGCAGTTTCAGTCACCGTACCGAACTTAAAAAAACAATATTTTCATCAAACGTCGGCTATACATCGCGGGAGGAAATGGCGTTTTGCAAAGGTGGGAATTTCATAACGTACCTTTGTTTGTCCTTGCGTTTTTACCGCTTCCTGTGCGCGTTTAATATGCGCGCAAATATCAGCACTGCACAAGCCAGGCACCTAAAAGCATGCATGCGTAAAAACTACTTGCTCATATTGATTAAATGCCCATGTTCTGTTACCTGTTTATACGTCTTTTTGGTGTTTGTTTGGATTCCATGCTTGGTGCGCAGATGCAACCGAAGTTGACTTTTGTGTCTAAACTGTACACTGCATTGCTCACATGAATATGGTTTTTCTCCGGTGTGAATCCGTAGGTGCGACTTCAGGGTTTGCAAATGGCGAAACCTTCATTAGATTTGGATATGTAAGTTACACAACATCATGGCAAAATCTACTGGAAAGTGCATCAATGTCGCATACCTGGTACCACAGACGCTACAAGGGTAGGGTTTCTCCCCTGTATGAATTAGAACGTGCGCTCTCAAGTGAGCAACCTGAACAAATCTAGCGCCGCAATTGTCACACTTGTATGGCTTCTCACCGCTGTGGATTCTCATGTGGGTTTTTAAGTTTGCTGGTCGGTTGAAATTGGCATCGCAGAGTGGGCACTTGTAAGGTTTTCCCGCTTCTGTAGTGAATACATGATTAGTTATGTGAAATTAACTTGGTATTTTTGCTATTACAACAAACCAACTGACCCCCTTTTTTGAACTGTTTGGATGCCAGGTGCTGCACTTGTGTTTCCGGGCTGCTACCGTTCACACTGTTTATCGGGCTTGTTTTGTTTTCACTGGACGAAGAATATTTTCGCAAAACTTCATTTCTAAACACATACTGTCAGTTAACAATATGAAACAAATGAGACCAAACACTTCAGTTAAATAATGACCTGTTTGTAGTCGATGATAGTTGAAAATCAACACTGTTGGCTTTTCGTCTTCGTTTTGCCTCTCCCAACAAGGTGCTGTTGTCAGTTGTGGTTGCAGGCAGGCTTATTGTCCTAAAAACACGTATATCTTGTATTGACTCTGTGTAGTAGGAAGAATCGCAGTTACATTTCACAAAAGACTTGTGAATGTTATGTTTACATTGATTGTTACCTATTGTTAGGAGCAAAACGGTTTTCAAAGGTAGTTTTTAGAGGCATAGCTTGGTCGGGAGCAGTGTAGCGTAACGAGGAGCGAAAATGGTGGCTGATGCCGGGATTACGCCCAGGTGTAAGTAACGGATAAATGTCTCGAGTAGTCCTTGCTGTGTTGAGATCATGACCTTGAACGCTATTGCCGAAGTACGAAAGTGGATTCTAAAAAATAGTCAAAAGGTATATACCGACATATATCACAAACAATGTGATTTGCGACTATTTTTTGTTCTGTGAAACCGTTTCTAAAAAACAATAAACACCAATTTTTGACATCAAAGTGAGCTTTTTACGTTTAGGTAGCCTAATGTTTCAAACCTTAAAGCAAAAGTAGCTATGAATCATAATATGCCAAAAAACTTTAATCTGTAAATGCGCTTGTTTTCTGGAAACAATCTACAAAGAGAATAACATTATGTTACTTACATCAAATATACTGCCTGTTCCAAAGCGATATCCAAATAAAGAAGGAAAGGCATTGATATTGCTGAAGTCTGGATATGTTGGCATAGGAAACATGTTTCGAATTTGGTTTTGTCGTGTGTTAAAGTCGAATGTGAAGTAATTCTTGTTAGCGCTTCGTAAAAGACTTGTCGGGCTCGATGACCTTGATGCGTCAGACTGCTCTGTGGTGTCATTTGGTGTTTCAGAAGTTTTTATTTCGCTGAAAACTTGAACAAAAACACGTAATTAGTTTTTTTGCCTTCAGGTTAATTTTGTTCAGTTTTATTCCACCAGTTTAAACACAACTTATAGGCTGCCTTGCGTATGTAACACACCTTCGTCATAGGGTCCAGTGGAGAGCGCAGTCTCAGAATGGGAACGTACTTTTTGCTGCTCGGATCTGATAAATTGATGTCTTTTCCAGTGAACTGGTTGATACAAACTCCCGAAAGTGGCAGATGCATTGAGGAGGTCGGAATGAGACTTTAGTTGGCTTCCGACGTCTTTAAAGGCAACAAAATTATATCTCATTCAAAATTACGGTTTTATAAACGATATCATTTTTGCATGGTCGCACAAAACGAGGTGGTATACCGCGTATTGCATTAAACCGTAAGGGTCTTTAAACCACCAAAAATTTACATCGTCTTCCTGAAATTTCTTTTATGTTCAGTGTAGTGTAATATGTTTTAGGCAAGTGTTACATGCAGGCAAGCTCGTTTAAACCCACAACCTATCCATATAGTCTATATTGACAACCATCAATTGGACCATAAAACAACACCAATCTTTATCAGGGGTTGTCGTTACCTCTTCACAGTTTAACATCAATTAAATTTTATGATCTTGATGCAGTGGACTGCTGTTGGAGGAATGCATAATTAAGTTTCTTGCACCGACTTTCCAACATGTTTTATTCGAGGTAAATTCATAGAGCTACTGTACAGCCTATTGCACATTTAACTGCGACGTGATATGTTAAAAAGTAAACACTCGGTAGGTGTTAGACATTACTGCAGGCAGACTGATATTTCACCTGCAACTTTATGTGAGTCCGTATTTGATGGCTCTCCCTCGGATTTCGAGTGTTGAAGAATCGGTGTCATTTCCTTTGTAGAACTCCAACCACTCCTATTTTCAAATGGTGCTGAGCGATCTTTTCGGGAAAGTTCTCCCACTGAAGTAATCGAATCTGGACAGTTTTACACTTAAGTTTTCGAACAAAAACTTCAAAACCAAAAACCAAAACATGTTTAATGTGAATGTTTTTGTCGGTCTAATACTCATTGCCATCGTATAGCGTAGATCGCACAACCTTTTTCTGAAGAGTTAAATTAGAGTCGCAACAACAATTTCCTCATACTTGTAATTTGTCAATGGCTTTTTTAAGCACATTGCACGTTTACCATCAANCAACTTATAGGCTGCCTTGCGTATGTAACACACCTTCGTCATAGGGTCCAGTGGAGAGCGCAGTCTCAGAATGGGAACGTACTTTTTGCTGCTCGGATCTGATAAATTGATGTCTTTTCCAGTGAACTGGTTGATACAAACTCCCGAAAGTGGCAGATGCATTGAGGAGGTCGGAATGAGACTTTAGTTGGCTTCCGACGTCTTTAAAGGCAACAAAATTATATCTCATTCAAAATTACGGTTTTATAAACGATATCATTTTTGCATGGTCGCACAAAACGAGGTGGTATACCGCGTATTGCATTAAACCGTAAGGGTCTTTAAACCACCAAAAATTTACATCGTCTTCCTGAAATTTCTTTTATGTTCAGTGTAGTGTAATATGTTTTAGGCAAGTGTTACATGCAGGCAAGCTCGTTTAAACCCACAACCTATCCATATAGTCTATATTGACAACCATCAATTGGACCATAAAACAACACCAATCTTTATCAGGGGTTGTCGTTACCTCTTCACAGTTTAACATCAATTAAATTTTATGATCTTGATGCAGTGGACTGCTGTTGGAGGAATGCATAATTAAGTTTCTTGCACCGACTTTCCAACATGTTTTATTCGAGGTAAATTCATAGAGCTACTGTACAGCCTATTGCACATTTAACTGCGACGTGATATGTTAAAAAGTAAACACTCGGTAGGTGTTAGACATTACTGCAGGCAGACTGATATTTCACCTGCAACTTTATGTGAGTCCGTATTTGATGGCTCTCCCTCGGATTTCGAGTGTTGAAGAATCGGTGTCATTTCCTTTGTAGAACTCCAACCACTATTTTCAAATGGTGCTGAGCGATCTTTTCGGGAAAGTTCTCCCACTGAAGTAATCGAATCTGGACAGTTTTACACTTAAGTTTTCGAACAAAAAGCAACAAAAACTTTAAAACCAAAAACCAAAACATGTTTAATGTGAATGTTTTTTGTCGGTCTAATACTCATTGCCATCGTATAGCGTAGATCGCACAACCTTTTTCTGAAGAGTTAAATTAGAGTCGCAACAACAATTTCCTCATACTTGCAATTTGTCAATGGCTTTTTAAGCACATTGCACGTTTACCATCAAATACATTGTAGTTACAAACCTGAAGCTCGACGAGGTTTGTCGGCACAACCTACAATTGATGAGTTCGATTCAACCTGTAAAAATGATTGCACGCTTAATAATGTTCATGTGATGCGTAAGACAGTGCGTACGGTGTTACGCTAAAGTTCAATCTGCATTGACGCATGCATGAAAAGCTTTAGTCCCTACCTTTAAGCATAAATCACGTGGTGACGTAGAGTGCGGGTGATCTGGACTGTTTGCATCTGAAATGTTCATTACGAGGGGAAATCAGTTAACGAGAGGGTTTTTTAAAGTCTTCATATATCACACAATAGCTCGTTAATTGCCAGAGGAAGCTCTAGTGATTTATACGTTATGTCGCGGTTAATTACCAACGAGTTAAGTGCCATGATAAACGAAAACAGAATGAAATACATAAGTGCAGACTATAAAGTATGTGTTGTCACGTACTACAAGTTGTTGGCTGCACTTGTTTGTGGGATGATAATGACTTTGAATCAGCATCTGGCGAAGTTGAATGTTTTGTTCTGTACTCGAAACAAAAGAAAATATTAATTGTGCATATCATTTGTTAAAAACTACATGACATATATGTTTATGTAATTACATGTATTCGTTGCAGGCTTCGACGAGCTTGTGGATTTTTAAAATCTTTGCTGCTTGAAGTATATGAAACACAGAGCGATCGTCCATTTTTAGAGTATTCGTGTACACGAAATCCAGTAGAGAATAGAATCCATTGGGGGGAAGGGCAAGGTTTATGATTGTTAGATTTTCCTGAAATTGTTGTGAAGCATTAAACGATGCGTTTTTTTAACAAGGAATAAAGTTGTTTTCGAACTTTGGCCGAGATAGTGTGACTTGTTTTCTTCGCTATGACCAGTAATAGGAGCACAAAAATCTCACGGACTCAACTGACCCCTACGATTCGACGACGTAGTTTATAATTTGTTGTGACGCGACCTTAGGGCACTACTTATCTTGGTCGCTTGCTCGCAGCCGTTTTCAAACAATAGTTCGGACTTACATGTTTTTCGTACAACAGTCGCCTGATATGATGTGTGAGAAAAAAACTTTGCACCAAAAATTTNTTTTTAAGCACATTGCACGTTTACCATCAAATACATTGTAGTTACAAACCTGAAGCTCGACGAGGTTTGTCGGCACAACCTACAATTGATGAGTTCGATTCAACCTGTAAAAATGATTGCACGCTTAATAATGTTCATGTGATGCGTAAGACAGTGCGTACGGTGTTACGCTAAAGTTCAATCTGCATTGACGCATGCATGAAAAGCTTTAGTCCCTACCTTTAAGCATAAATCACGTGGTGACGTAGAGTGCGGGTGATCTGGACTGTTTGCATCTGAAATGTTCATTACGAGGGGAAATCAGTTAACGAGAGGGTTTTTTAAAGTCTTCATATATCACACAATAGCTCGTTAATTGCCAGAGGAAGCTCTAGTGATTTATACGTTATGTCGCGGTTAATTACCAACGAGTTAAGTGCCATGATAAACGAAAACAGAATGAAATACATAAGTGCAGACTATAAAGTATGCGTTGTCACGTACTACAAGTTGTTGGCTGCACTTGTTTGTGGGATGATAATGACTTTGAATCAGCATTTGGCGAAGTTGATTGTTTTGTTCTGTACTCGAAACAAAAGAAAATATTAATTGTGCATATCATTTGTTAAAAACTACATGACATATATGTTTATGTAATTACATGTATTCGTTGCAGGCTTCGACGAGCTTGTGGATTTTTAAAATCTTTGCTGCTTGAAGTATATGAAACACAGAGCGATCGTCCATTTTTAGAGTATTCGTGTACACGAAATCCAGTAGAGAATAGAATCCATTGGGGGGAAGGGCAAGGTTTATGATTGTTAGATTTTCCTGAAATTGTTGTGAAGCATTAAACGATGCGTTTTTTTAACAAGGAATAAAGTTGTTTTCGAACTTTGGCCGAGATAGTGTGACTTGTTTTCTTCGCTATGACCAGTAATAGGAGCACAAAAATCTCACGGACTCAACTGACCCCTACGATTCGACGACGTAGTTTATAATTTGTTGTGACGCGACCTTAGGGCACTACTTATCTTGGTCGCTTGCTCGCAGCCGTTTTCAAACAATAGTTCGGACTTACATGTTTTTCGTACAACAGTCGCCTGATATGATGTGTGAGAAAAAAACTTTGCACCAAAAATTTTAATTAAAACGACGCATTACATTGAATAAAAATTGTACAGAATCAAAATAATTGTTGTTCTAAAACTTTTATGCAAATGTAGTTGTAGGATACCTGGGCCAAACTGTTGTCTGTGAAGAACTTTTCCCGGCAGTATTCGCTGCAGGAAGCCATCACCGCCTTGTGGGCATAAAATTCCTGCCGACGCATAAACATATTTTTAACGGGACACGGGGCAAAAAAGATCAAGCTAATATAAACAAACATTTATGATAGGTTATCAACTGGATTAATCGCTTCGTAGGATTGTCCGGGATTACCTTCTGAGCAGTTATTGCGTAATTTAAAAAGCACCTGTTCCCTATTGGAAGTTTGCTGTGTCGCGGAGTTCCCAGAAAATGTATGGAAGGTGTCGTCTTGTACCTGCGCTCTACTTTGTTTGGAGGTTCTCTAACATCGCGCTGGATAATATTGTTTCAAATCACTTCCTTAGTTTGTGATGGGTGCCGCGTATCGTTTGCCTTATACTGACAGGTTTATCCTGAACAACCCTTATTCGTGCGTCGTGCCGACACAAGCACCTAGGCGACAGCGAAGAACGTGCCAAGTAATTCGTCGTACATTGCAAAAAACGCAATACTAAGACGTTATACATGATCGGCGGCGGAGGAGCGTCTCGTACTTCGAGCTTGTTCGTACTTCCCTTAAAATTCTTGCGCTAACCCGAATTCGATATACTTGAGCACGCTATGAAAGTGTAACATCTTGTTTTGACGAGCGTCTCAATCCGGAAACACGTATCGACAGCTTTTGGTGTCAAGCTCTGCCCCTGAATGTTGCTCGGTTTCGAAGATTTAGACAGTTATATCTCACCTCGCCCTCAAGACAGAACAGCACATCGCACAATATTCGCCGATGTCGCATCTCGTTCATCCCTTGAAGCATGCTGTTTGCGCTCAAACTTTTCTGATCATTTTCAATGTCGTTGGTGTGCGATGATGGATGGTCGCTTACGCCATTTTGTTGACTGGTGATGTTCCGTTCGCGTGGTTTCGCTCGGAATTCCACACTTGTGTGAGACGATTCTGCACAGAAAAAATCGCAAAAAAATTGTAAACAAACTTTCTGATCAACTTGGTATTTTTTTATTGATTTGAAACTAAGCAATTTATTGTTTTAAATGTTTTATTGTTTTAAATTACACAATCCAATGAAAAAACACACCAACGCCACTTTACCGCTCAATAAATGTCTTTTGACAAACTAAACGTAAATCAACACTTATACTAGCGGAAAAGACAATCTTAAAAACACATTTACTTTAATCTCACCTGCTTGGTCGTTTGTAGATTTNCTTGTTATTTTTTTATTGATTTGAAACTAAGCAATTTATTGTTTTAAATGTTTTATTGTTTTAAATTACACAATCCAATGAAAAAACATACCAACGCCACTTTACCGCGTAATAAATGTCTTTTGACAAACTAAACGTAAATAAACACTTATACTAGCGGAAAAGACAAACCTTAAAAACACATTTATTTGAATCTCACCTGCTTGGTCGTTTGTAGATTTCGGTGATTCCGTTTTCATGACCCTGGGCATACTTAAATCATATGGTTCGTTCGTTTCATCTAAAGTCATGAATTAGAGTAAACTTTCTGTCCTAACGCAACAAACCCATGCAATGTTTACCTTCAAATTCGGACGAGTTGTCTGTCGTATCATTGCAGCTTGTTTCCATTTCAGTCGGGTTAGAATTATGATTGCTGGCAAGCAAAACAGCCAAAGTGTCTTGAAACTGAGACGTTACGCCTGCCATTTGTAATTACAATTTATTTTTTGCAATTGAATTAGTCCCTTTAAATGCAAAACACCTGCTTATTTTGGAACGAAAACTATGAATGTTATCTGATATTATTATTTTCAGAGGCTGCATGCACTTTTATAACAATGAACATGAACACAGCAGCACCTATGTCCAAGTTTTTGCCTGCGGACTGATTACACCGACTGAACTTATTGCATCTCGGTAACTACGCTGTTGTGCAATAACTGAGACCATCACCATCAGTTTCATTGCAGCCAAGTTCCGTTTCCAATTCGCATTGGCTAAATTCTAATGCCTCGTAAAGCTACACCACTGTCATGCTCCGGTGAAACTTTCCGTTCTGCGGTACGCTGACAGGCGCTGTCCAAAAGTTCCCGCTGAAATACGCGGCCACCTGGATGCCACACAACATTTTCGCTTTATTCTCGTATCATTCTGGCATGTTAGCGGAAACATCGAGCAGCCAAAACAAGACCGGCGCGCATAGTGTAACGTTACCACTCTCTTTCGGTTCCATGAATAATTTTTTACCTTAGCTGTTCGCGCTTATCCGAGTCAATTTAACAGCGTCGTGGCTTGAAATTGATGAGCGCCGAGTGCACGTGCGAATGCACCTCATGTCTGGATGATGAAAGCCAGGCACAAACTAATTGGGCTGGGCAGCAATGCCCTCACCGAAACATTATGACGAAAAACTCGCAAATAATACGTCAGGTTGACCCTCGCTCGCGGGATCAGGTGCACGACAGGGAATTAAGACAGCAGCGGTCGACGCCGGGGTCATTCGGGTTCGTTATTGCAACGTGGATCCTTGCCCTAAGGTAAAGCCTACTACGTGTCTGTGTGCGCTTTTGTGTGGGACACGCCAAGTTCGACAACGATTGTTTAGCTTATCTTGTTTACAAACACTCCCTGTCGCGCCGTTTGACAGATGCATACCGCTAAATTTGAGAGGTAGAAAACAAAAGTGATTCTTTAACTTCAATGGCGCTAGGCATCTTCGACTGTAGGCGAATTTTATTGCCAGTTAGCTGACGTAACAATAAAGTCTTCCTTGCCCGACGCCTTGCGTTGAACCTTCGTTGCGCGCACAGCAGTTAAACGAAGTCAAAAATAAGCAAGTTTAATTGGGTGCGTTGCTGAAGGGGGATAAGCCCATCCATCCGCGCTTCGTCACCTTTGACCGCTTTATCTCCGCATTATAACGTGTCACACACGTTATTAAAATGCGAGCTGCACATCATATGTCTGCTCAAAAACTAAACATTACATAGTCATTCTGCATAAATCGTCATTTGTTTTCAACTGCAGATTAAATTGACCTAGGCGCATAATGATTTTATTTTATTTTGAGGATTGACTACGGGGAGCCTGTTTGTTTATGTTTTGATAAGTTCTATGATTGTGTAGAATCCCCAGTGTAATTAGTTTTGCCTGTGCCTACGGAAAGGCTGCATATTATCCAGGGCTGTCATTATGAGTCGAACATTAGGACGCCATTGCTTGGTCAACAAAACTGTAAACGATATCGGTTATAAGAATTCTAGTCATTTAAGCGGCGCGTCAGAGACGTTTCCATTTACCACTAATTCATATTTCATTGCTGGGAGGGTTTATGATATCATTAGCAATCCGCAACTCCGCCTGTAAAACGGCTGGTGTCCTGGCATCAGCCTTTTCTTTTGCGGAAATGAACTCTCATATGACTGATCAACCTCGGCTTTCATCAACACATAAATTGCGGAACTGTTAATCAGGTGAAATTTCGCTAAACTATTTTCACCCGAACAATTTGCGTGTTTAAAAAATTCTGCAGACTTTTCACACAACCGTTTACGCGATGAATGGCAGTCATTTGTTGTTGTGCTGCCTATAAGTAGTGGATTTAATGATGTCACCAATATAGAGTTTCATTTTCAAAGATGATCCTGTGTGAGAAGCTCGCGACTCCTGTCGAGGTAAAAACAAAATAAAACAAAGCCCGAGTCGAACAATTCCCACGAACCACCGGGGAAAGGTTAGGAAAAGAATTCCTCGAGATCCGACAGACAGTCAAAACGGCGTCGGCGCACACGTTTGAGGTGCAAACAATGCCCACCAATCGACATATGTAATGCGATCTCTGTGGAACTACTAGACATCGCGTTGAGGTACTAATTAAAGCGTAATTAAATTGGGAAAGTGTCATTCCATTCTCATGACCCCGTGCCTTTGATTCGCTGTACCACAACACCACTGCTGGTGGGTACGTGAAACAGTGGGACCAACTGTCTTTTGGATTGTACGGAATCCTTTAGCTGCAATATATGACAAGGCGGAACCCGCACACGTGACGTAATTCTCAACATATTGCCTAATCTGCTTCCAAATGGTTGATGTACTAGTGATCGTTATGTCTGAGTACCAAAAACGGAAACTTGCAATGTTACCTATACTGTATCTCGTACATGTTTGAACACTGCCCGGTAAAAGCTTAAGTTACATTAGGCATAAAACTTTAAATACCCGACATTATAGACTACTTTATACTTAGCTGTTACAACCTCACGGCAGGATCTATCGCTGCCATAATGAATGGAATTTCCCACATATATATCACTAGGTGGATTGCCTTCAAATTTCCAGGAGCGGTATTGAATTGTTTCACCGATGCCCAGATGCACATTCTATACATTCAAACGCTTTATCAAAACATGTCCCTTTCAAGTGTTTTTGCAAGTTTCCTGTCTTTTACTTGTCAACACGATAATACCCTGAGTTTTGGGTCGTTAACTGCTCGAAAGTATTGTGTGTTAGCTGACGTAAACGAGGTATTCGAGGACGTATTGACAATTGGAAATTTTGTGTTTTCAGTTTGTGTGTGTTGGCTTCAAATATAAACCTTACTGTAAATCATGCATTTTGTATGTGTGATGCATAACTTAAAGGATTTATAAAAACTTTTAAATCACCCTGAAAATGGATGTTCTGTCTTGCATATAGGTTTAGCTTGAGTCAGGTAAAACACTTCCCATTAAAGCCTACCGTCAAATTTGAGCTGTGGCTGCAGTTCCCAGAAATGATGTTTCCGGTGGACTGCTGTTATTTTGTAATCTCTGCTGGCTTTAAGCATAACTCAAATATAAAACTCTGACGAAATGGGTTGTTACGTCGTTGTCATCAACCGTTGTGATTTATATTTTCCCGGACCAAATCAACAATTCGGCTGTAAGGTCATGATTGAAAAAACAATGTGTATTCCATTTGTTGAAGTAAACTGCCTGTTTTCCCAGTGATATCGCAACCAGTTTGAAGATAATGTGACTCGTGTTGCCTGTTTGAAAGTCGCTGCTGAGTTAATGTGAACTGTGTATTGAAATGTGCAGGCAATAATTTAGTTGAACTAAAATTAACTTGTTTTTTTGTAAATTACAGACGATAAGCTAGTGTTAAATTGAAAACTGTTGTTGACGTTGAGGTAGTACTGCTTGTTTGTAGGTAAGTGCAGTCTTAAACCATAAATGTGTGCCATTATTCTTACCGATACCTAACTCAGTGATATTGTTTATTACCGATACCTTGTGTGACGTATTGCGAGGTCAGGGGTCACGCAAAAGAAAGTGTTACAGGGTTGTTTTCTTTGTTAAATGGCTTGACTACATTTATTTCTGTTGTGCTGGCCAAACAATATTAAAACGCATTGCCGACAAAGAAACGTTTGTGACCTTGGAGGTGTTTACGCAAAAGCCAACAGCATTTCAATTTTTCGAAGAGTAGAGCCAAACTTTCAAACAGTGGTTGTTTCTTAAATTAAACTGAATTAAAATCCATAATTAATGATTAGGCATATCGCTTTTGGACCGTAGTGTTGTGGGTATCAGGACTGCTTACCAACATGATTGTTATCACACACATATCCCTCACTTTTTAAGCCTGGGTAGTAAGCTTAAAGTGATATTTTACAAACTACACAGCATATTATTTTAAACCTATCTTTTCAAATACTTTTGCTATAACACTACTTATTTACTTTTGCTATAACACTACTAATAACACTACTTATTGGTACCGCTTAAAGGTTGTGTTGGGACTGGTATAAGGTAAAGCCAACACAGCGCCCTGGTAAAATGACCGTAAAACGTTTAACCGCTTGTTATTTACACTCGAATTCGTTGTCTTTGGCAATTATTTAAAACGTTCGAAGCATTGGTTGCTATAGCTCTAGCTACAAATATATTTTTGGGAAAATGTTGTTCTTTCGTGAAGAATTTTATTAATCGGACAGTACACAATGATAAACGAGTCAGTGCTGAGATGTACGCAAAAGGGCGTTGTAACCGGTAGAGCATTTGTGTGCAGTAATAACGCCACCGCACGACGTTTACTAACGCTGGTGCGACCAATCAGTAGTAGCCAAGTTAAAGTCGGACAATAAAAACACAGGGAAACTTCTATGGCCTAGAAAGAAAGCAGCAACTGATCGCATATTATTATATCTCGGTATATGTTACACCTTGTTCACGAGTAATTACTGATTTCATCAATGCACATTTTTTCTTTACGCTAGTGTGTGCATCTCCTACGGTCTGTGACGCAATGATAAGAGAAGTTTTAAGTGATAACGCAACCTGGTTTTGTTCCTTTTGCGCCTGACTAGGGTGGAGCATGCTTATTTGTGTGTCTCTTGGTATATATATGTGCAATGACTCAAGTGCCAAATAACCGAAATGTGTAAATTGTGACTGTGGAAAGTTAACTGCGATGACTTCGAAGTGAGTTCGCTGAACCATATTGCCGGCCTTGTCTGTGTAATAAAAGTTTACACACGGTGTTGACGCTGGCTTTGTGCTCACAGTGTCTCTTGCATTTAACGTGAAGCGTGGTGTAATGCATCTTCTGTCGCCCAAAGTTTTCGGTAAGCTTCGTGTGTGTGACGTTATAGTGGCGCATTATGGTTTATTTGCTCTTCTTGTTTAGGTGTGCGACAGTAACTGCTAGGACCGTCTTTGTGGTCTTGAGATTTCCCGGTTTCCAAATAGTTGATGAGCCTTATGCTGTAATTTATTACGTGTATAGTCAGTTTGTTTGACACATTGCCTTGTGTGTAGTAAACCGTGTCCATTCGTCTCATTTCCCTCGACGTCTGTTTCATCTACGTTTCGAATTCGTCCTATCTTCGGTACTGCACATTCGACAACAAGAATAACATCAAATGAGTAACACCATTTAGGATACGCGTTTAAATGTGGGAATTCCGCCTCGTGTGACGTTTTGCACCATGAACCTGAGCGCGTTCAACGGACGTTACACTACATTTGCCCCGTTACACTACAAGTATTTTTTAGGTTTTTATGCTGGCACATACCTAACTTGCAAACCGATTGGAGCGGTGTAGACAGACAACTCAATAAAACTATTCGATCTCCATAATTTGGGGGTCTTCCTTTTTTAAATAGTATTCTTCGAGAAATTTATAGGCTCAGTCATAGGCGTTGTATAACAGCAAAACGTTAACTCGTCAGTCGCAATGCTTTGCCCAATGTGCAACGTTTCCTTGAAGATAATGAAGAACCCACCTGTATAAAGTTGTGCCTTTCTATTTGTCCGTTTCATACCACTCTGTTACTTAAAAAAGCGCATTGTGACGTAACAAAGCTCGCACATCGTTGCGTTACGTTACCTATGTGCAGAGGCAAAGTTATTATCACACGCTGGGAAAAGGAACATATACATCTTCAACGGCTGAACAAACTTTGCCAAAGCTGTTTGCACATGGCTGTTTAGTTGTGGCGCCCAGAACAATATAACGCTTGATAAGGTCTTTTAACCTACGTGACGTATGAACGAAAATACGCTAGAGAAACAAATGCGTCTACAAACAGATTGTGTTTTATCACGTCTCGAAAAAACACTTTCATTTAATATTTCGATCTGATGGTAACATGAAACATTGGCACTACTGTTAAAAAGTTTTCTCACATACGTTTCATTCATAACCAACTACGGCTCGATATACTAGATTTTCTTTGAACCTTAGAGTCTGAGTTCAGAAATTAAACCACTAGTCAAAACGATCTTAAAATAAAGGACAAAAAATGTCATTTCAAATCTCAATGATTAAAGGACAAATGGAGCACAACTCAAGGATTGCGCTTGGAAATAAAGAACGGTTGGCAACCCTAGCTACATAGTTATACTGCGTAGCGGCCACAACGGTGTGCATAGGGTTCGGTGAACCAGTCGCAGTCCAAATACATATCTCCTCCATTAACAATTTGCCCCAAAACGTAAATAGCCGTTCTCGCATCGGATAAGACTTAATCATTTTTTCACACGTGCCACTTCCTGAGTTAAACCGTGTAAAGTTTCACCATCGTGGTCGTAGCTTTGGCGGCGAAAGAGACCATACCCCACCCAAAGTAGGCTTTCTTGGAAAAAAATGTGTAAGTTTTACATTAAGTTTGATTGCTTGCCCCTCCGAATTTTGGGCTGATGGACTTAATTTTTCTCAGTTCATTGACTGAGAAAAACAGAGAAACAATCCGAACATGTCATGTGTTTTGTTATCCTACCAGCCGGGGTAAAAGAATCGAACGTAGCCTTGAGAAGTTAGTGCTGGTTTCACATCCACACGACACGCAAATGTTAAATAACACAAGGGTCAGTAGAACATTTTATCTTTTTTTAAAACGAAAAATAAACGGCACTTGGTTGATTCCCCGTTATATGAGGGAGGCAGACTGATTGAACAATCATGCTTACGTTTTTAATTTTTAAACTATTCTAAGAAACAAACTTTTATCTAGGTATGGGCAAGACTAATTTTTGGTAAACATTCGGAAATGTCTATCATCTCACAACTCGACAACGCATCCGAAATATTTAGCATCACGTTAACCCAGAATGAAGGTTTACAGAATTGTTGTAATGTAGTAATTCCCAACAGAACTCTACAGGTAAATGGTTTTGAGTTTCCATGCCGATGCATATATCGGATCCAACGCTGGTTCAGTACATTGGACTAACGCTGTTTAGTGTTAATTTATTGAAAAGGACATTATTTGAATGTGAAAAAGGAACCAGCATTATAAGAAAAAGTTGTTTATGTTATTGTAAACCAATTGGGTAGAAATGTGCGGACAAAAGCTACAAATGCAAACCTTCCAATATTAATTACTTTTAGAAAGCGACGCAAGTGCGACATATCTTCAAACGTATAAAGGCATAAACTAGCTGCATACAATTGGCCGTAGAGTTTAAAGTACCNTGTGTTTTTCCTTCAAACCATCTGACAGGGATTCTTTTGGTGGTTTGTTATCCTGTCGAACTCTATCCTCTTTTCCTAGCACGGGTGGTTAGCTTCTAAGGTCCCCTCAGCTGGCCCAACGTCACCCCCACTCTCCAGTCGTGTTTTCCCAAGTAGCGTCAAACTCACTCTCTCGTAATCCCTGTCACAGTGCCTTGTAATTACGGTGTAGCTGCAGCGTTTTCAACCTCGGTTTACTAATTGTGGATATTTTTTGGTCTAATAACATTTTTCCGACCTGGTAATTGATTTAGTGGCATTGTGTCACTGTGTTTTCTTTCACCAAGTGACCCAAACTCAACTTAATTGTACAGGACAAATTATTTTATTGAGCAATAAATATGTGCCTTTGGATCAGGGCTCTGCTGTAACCCTTTTTTCACTCACGTCACACTTTCAAAATTTGGCGACAGACACCAACCTTAAAAGTAAATACAAGATATGGAACACAAAAACACTTGACCCTATTTTAACGATTTAACTTATTTGTTGTTGTGTTAATGAGAACAGTGACTGTACGTCAGGCTCAATATTGGAAAAGGAAACTCGAAGTTCTTTACAACTTCTTTGATATAGTATAATAGAGCTGAAGCTTGCAGCACACTCAAATCAGTCTGTGTATTTCTTATTGCGAGTAAAAAATATCGATTTCGCCAAAGAAATGGCATCATCAGTTCTAAACAATATTTAACATGTATAAATAATGTCATAGTATCAAATTTAAAAAATCATAAAAGGATAAAAGTATAAAATCCGAGCCACTATCATTACAACCTCAACGCACTCGTCTGCACCAACACAAAAGCGTCAGCAATTGCAACTCACACGCAAGAAAAAGGCGATAAGAAACATTGAAGGTTCGAAAAAACACTCAAGCTGATACCCGATATGCACATGTTGGACGTATGAGAGACAAATAGTTTGGGAAAATTAATGCTACTATTAATATCGCCAAAATGATCCTGCCACGATTCAAGTAATTTTTGAAGGTGGTTTGCAGCTTGAGTGTTTTTTCGAACCTTCAATGTTTCTTATCGCCTTTTTCTTGCGTGTGAGTTGCAATTGCTGACGCTTTTGTGTTGGTGCAGACGAGTGCGTTGAGGTTGTAGTGATAGTGGCTCGGATTTTATACTTTTATCCTTTTATGATTTTTTAAATTTGATACTATGACATTATTTATACATGTTAAATATTGTTTAGAACTGATGATGCCATTTCTTTGGCGAAATCGATATTTTTTACTCGCAATAAGAAATACACAGACTAATTTGAGTGTGCTGCAAGCTTCAGCTCTTTTATAGTTTATCCGAAACTGGAATCGTCTGTATTAAGCACTCGTGGTTCAGGACGATTTCTGCACTAATGCACCTTTCTTTGATATAGGTTACAAGTTTGTTTTTTCCTTACTTTATCCGCATAAGGTTGTTTGAAAACGTCTTTGCCATTTTCTTTTATATCTGATTGTAAGGTTTCAAGTGTAAATTCGGTACTTTAAACTCTACGGCCAATTGTATGCAGCTAGTTTATGCCTTTATACGTTTGAAGATATGTCGCACTTGCGTCGCTTTCTAAAAGTAATTAATATTGGAAGGTTTGCATTTGTAGCTTTTGTCCGCACATTTCTACCCAATTGGTTTA
>QXVZ01021457.1:0-11153 GCA_008931825.1 Phallusia fumigata | reverse complement strand
CTGTACAAACTTCCAGCTTCATAACAGGGGGATCCCCGCACTTTCCAACACTCACTCTCACTTAAGGGTGTTCCCCGATGGACTGGCGGTTAAAGTCATGCGGAATCGAATCTACAATTTAAAAAAAGTCTTGAAAATCATAGTGTACTCTGTTTAAAAGTTGGCAATAACGTGGCGTGCTAAGACGTCATCAACATCGCAGCGTGTCATGACGTCACCATTAATGATATCACGCAGCCAGCCACTTTAACCCAATTTCTTACAACTGAAAAAGCATAAAGCAACGTTAAACGGAAACGTATTATGACGTTACGAATGTTTTTTAGTGACGTCACTATGGGCAACTTACCGTTGCATCTGTACAAGAGATTGGACCAGATGACGTTTTCCTGCGAGAAGCAGAAAACTCCCAATCTTCCACCTCTCATGGAATGATCAACAATCACTCCCGAATCCGCCGTCTGCAAACAAACATGTGTGGAATATATATTGCTTATAATGTGGCCACAGCGCAAAATGACAGTCAAGTTTGGTTTAGGTACCATAGAAATCAAGGCAGTTTTTTTCCAGACCTACTTCTCGTGTACTTAACAACAGAGTCATGACGATTGTTGAAACAACCTCGAAAGGACAAAATATGTCCCTTACTTTTTAAAACAGTTTCCCTTTTTTAGTTTGTTGCGGCCAAATGACAATTACTATACAAGCATTGCTTTATTTAAACTCGCTAAAACAAAACCAACCAAATATATGGAACTGTTGAACCAAATTAACACCAACAGCGCTCTGGTGTTAAAAAAAAGTATTATGAGCAAAACGTAATTGTTTAGTTGATCCAAGTTAAAACTAACAACTTAAAAAATGAACTGCAATGACCTAGGTAGCTCGACGGTGGACTCATTATGAGCAAAACGGTGTTGCTCCGCCACCCGGGGATAAAAATGAAACAAACAACTCACCAAGGTACTTCCTTCATACATCTTCAGTCTAATGTAGCCCACAGACGGGCGATGCTTGAGTTCCCATCTGTACGAGGTTCGATCTTTCCAGCCGATGTCCAGGGGGTCTCGCCACAGGAGGCGCACTTGCTGGGGGGTGTCGCTTGATTGCCACAAAGCATTGCGTAGGGACTCGCCAGGACCAGTGCTCGATTTCACCGCCTGGTGGGAATAAAGATGTTGGTGTTAATAAAATTTTGGGGGTAAATATTGTTTTTTAGTATTTGTTTGTAAATCATTGCTATTTTTGTCTACATTTTTGGGTGCAATTTGTGTTTAAATGAAGTTAGTATCAAGTGGATGGAAAATTTATCTTGCTTTCTTGTGGTGACGTGTCAATACAACAAAACTTAGCGTTATGGCTTCTGTATATTTTTCGAGCTAAAGAAATACACAGCGCTAACCAAAATTAAAAAATGTTTGGAAATAAATACATATTTTTTGCATCCCACAATGAATATTCACATGCGGAAAACGTATATTTTGAGGAGCTTATTATGTGGTAACAATTTCGGGGAACTAGCTGTCGGCGAATCAACGTTGATTTAATCGAAACATGAAAAACTCATAACCGTCGACATTTTCACATCGTTACCACACCAGTATTGCCAAAAATATTTTAATGCATAATTGCAAGCTACGTATAGGTGTTGTACTTCGTACTGATCAAGACTTAACACATGTTTGTCGGCTGTCCAGCTTGATTACACAGCAACTTGACACTGCGGCACATTCAGCGGTTCGACCACCTGCGGTGACATCGCCGGAAACATGGGACTTTTCCGCGATAAATTTGTAGGTGGCAATTTCATAAGGTGCGGCNCATCGTTACCACACCAGTATTGCCAAAAATATTTTAATGCATAATTGCAAGCTACGTATAGGTGTTGTACTTCGTACTGATCAAGACTTAACACATGTTTGTCGGCTGTCCAGCTTGATTACACAGCAACTTGACACTGCGGCACATTCAGCGGTTCGACCACCTGCGGTGACATCGCCGGAAACATGGGACTTTTCCGCGATAAATTTGTAGGTGGCAATTTCATAAGGTGCGGCCGGTTTCCAAATATTTGCAAATTGCGATTCTGCGCTGCGTTTTAATGTTGACCTATTAATGCCGCCATTGCGATGCAAAAACTTTTTTACGAGCATTTTTAGGGCTAAGGGCTCTGTTTTTAAGTGATGTGGCAAACTAATTGTGTATTTTGTTTTTGTAACAATAAAAAGATTTGAGCCATAACTGGAGTAAAAAAACATTTTCTACTTTTCGACAAACGCCGTTGTCATCATCAGGAAATGTTTTGCACACAAGTATTAGCTTGTATCTTCTTATTGCGACAGTTTAAAACCGTGAATTTTATTTGGATCTTGTTAAATTTGGAAATCGTAGTTTGTAACGTTTCCATTGGCTTTTTATCTGAGTACTTTGAATCAAAATTTACTTCCAAAATTTGTTACATGAGCCATATTAAGTAAACACTTGAAAACTTGCGTGAATTTTATGGCCTTCATGTTGTTAATCTTCGCGTGATCTGTTGAGTTTTAAATATAACGTTATGTGTATTTTAAGTGGAACCATCCGAACTTCGTGTGCCATTTCACAGTGCTTTGGTTTGACGGAACGTAAACATTAAAAATGTGGCTGCCAGGAATTTCATATACTTGCAAATTACATAAGCGGGTTGAAATCGTGACCGAGCTCTGATTTGTAGATAACCCACCAAGTTATTTCAGTTTATTAACAAAGTCAAGTTACCAGTACCTCTGTTGGGTAAAAATTCAAAAGTTTTGTAAAGATTTTGATCATATTATTTTGTGCATTTCTATGGAATAGACTTGGAAGTGGAAAAATGAGTACTGGTTATCACTTTTTGGTTGAAACNTAACCCACCAAGTTATTTCAGTTTATTAACAAAGTCAAGTTACCAGTACCTCTGTTGGGTAAAAATTCAAAAGTTTTGTAAAGATTTTGATCATATTATTTTGTGCATTTCTATGGAATAGACTTGGAAGTGGAAAAATGAGTACTGGTTATCACTTTTTGGTTGAAACGCGAGCTTTTTTGGAGGGTACAAGCCAGTACTTGTGTCTAAAACTTTTTCTGCGTTTCGACAAACGCTGTTGTCATCATCAAGAATGACACGGAAAGGTGGCGCAAAGTTACATGTTACGGTAAACGAAAAAAAAGCGCAACAACAGTTGAAACGTAAAAACCAACTGAAAACAACAACCGTCAAATTATTCAATATTTGCTCAATATCCGTGAAATTACATTTTTTATTTCCACAGTCATTAAAACAAAATATTAGATTACAAAAACAGTTTTGTTGCTATTCACATCACTGTGAGAATTTACATGTAAAGAATAATTTGTCGCAGTGTTAGCAAAAAATTTGCATTCAGCAGATTTTTGCATCAAGTTGTGGATTGCAAATGGAAATTTAATCGGATTTGCAGATTCCGTCACGGTCTGTTTAACGCATCATGTTATAGTTGGTAACAAAATCAACCACAAACTAAATAAGAAACCTCTGATAGAAAGAGTTGCGAAACAAGCATGACTTGAAGTTTTTGAAAAAAAGTTGAAGCATTCCTACACGTGTTCGACTTCCAAGAAAGTCTAAGAATAACTGAACCACGATCACGAAGTAACTATGTCAGTCGAATCTGTGTAAACACCCGATGCTTGTGCCTGGCGAGGATTACAAGGAATTTTACACCAAATTCTGTGATATATTTTGTAAAACATGAATTGTGGTGCTGCAAGGTTAAATCGATTCAATCAATTACAATGCAACGCATCGATCACATCGGATTTTACTATTATTTTTCTTTAGTGAAACGTTTTTGACATCAAAGTTAAGTTAAAGTTTAATTTCTTGTTGGATCTTAACGGTTTTTTTGTGCAAAGTTTTTTGAACAGGAATAAATAAGTCAAATGCTGTAACGTAATTTTGTTTTTAATGCAATCAAGTCAGGATATTTTTTTTTATCGTAACTTTAAAACCATTTTGTTTTCAGTTTATCGTCCACACATTTCCGACTAAATAGTCTTCCAAATAAGGCATGGTAGCGAGTGGATTTTATTTTGTGAAAACAAATTTTGAATATCAACCAAAACTTCGACGCCAAAAGCAGAAGTCGCGAACCGAATTCGACATTTCACTCCTGCAATTGTGACGTCACAATCCAACACACTCCCAGTTTGCGCTTTAGATTTCGGCGCCGCGCGTTTTTTGATTGACAGGTTGTTTACTAGCTGCTGTGGGGAATCCCCGCTCCAGTACGAAACGTGACGGATTAATAGGATTTCTATGTTGCAAGTGACGGATTAACAGGTTTATTATGCCGCGGTGGATGGTTTTGGGTAATTTCCGAAATATTTCGATTTCTAGCAAGTTGCATTGCTTCAACACTTTTTGCTGTAAGCGATACCTCCAGACGTTCGAAACACCAGCAAAATAAAACCTGTTACCGTAAAATGTTGACATCAAAAACCAACCTTGAGTTGAATTCCTGGATGAGCGACAGCGCGGAATGGGGAAGCGTGCCAGTAAGTTTGCTTCGATTGTTTCCACATAACTGTGTAGAAGCTGCTGCTATCCTGATGGGAAGAATGGGAAGTGTTAAATACATTAACTACAACGTAACTTGGTGTGAAAATGTTATTGGTGTTTTGTGTTTTCAAAAAACAACACAAGAAAAAAATTGTTAAATTTTTATCATTGAATTAAAGTGACAGAGCCTAGGTAATTTTTAGACCACGATTTTACCTGTGGAGTTCATTGGCCTGATGAAAAACGATTCAGTGATATTTGAAATAGAAACTTTGCTTTTCAATACGAAGTATTTTCACAAATAAACTTATGTTGTATATTTTGGTAAAATAACAAATAAATAGGGTCTAAGCTTACGATTTTTGTTTTTGTTTTGCCAATTTTGACTAGAACCGCCAACATACAATCTTGGATGCATCGTTTCTAATTAATTTTACCTGATATCCAAATATGAACCCAGCATAATCGTCATCAGTGACGGTGTTGACGTAAAAAGTTCCGGTGAAATCGACTCCATTGAAAGCTGTGTGGCCGATTGCCAGCCCCGGATCACTATTCATCGTCTGAACAATCTCACGACCCTGTGTGGGGCACGTAAATGTATAGGTAAGTACGTTAGATTAACATTAACATACCCAAAGGGGGTCCATTATTTTCTGAACAATCTCACGACCCTGTATGGTGCACGTAAAAGTTGAGATAAGTACGTTTACATGATCAAAGACAGAAAAAACAAAATCTTTAAATCTGTTTTTAACAACAAAACGTTTAATTTTTTGGAGCATATGAAACATTGTCATGCCCATAAACCGATCCTTGCGCAGGGTACGTAAAAGTGCTCGCGACTATATTAACGTAACCACGTCAGGACCTAAATCCTGTTTGAACTTGTGCAAAAAGCGAGCGAAGCTCGTTAGGAAACCCGCTTCTAACCCTTTAGAGCTCGAAAGCAGAAAATCCGGAGTCTTCTGCGTTTTTACAAACAATTTTCGTGCCCACCAATACATTGATATCACCAACCTGGTTTTGAACCATCCACAGTGGGTCGATCTGCGCGTCGCCCAGTGGGTCGAGTATAACGGTTTGAAAAGTGCGAAAGTCGGTTTGATGAACTTCAGCGTTCTCGGGACAAACATCGATTCTGTCCGGCACTCTGTCATAATCGAAGTCGTTCTCGCAGACATCTCCAACTCCGTCAGCTGTTACAAAGTTGTGGTGAAAAGTTGTTAGTTGTTCTGTTATAAACGACCAAACGATGGGACATTAAATAGGCATTTGTTGAAGTTTAATGCACAAGAAACACTTTACAAATTGAATTTTTTTTCCATGCAAATATTAGGGGATTTAAAGATTTCGTACAATTTTAAACAGAGTTAAGGTTTGGTAAAATGCTTTTCAGTATAGGAAGGAAGTGCAAAATCCCTCTTTATCGCATTTCTGAAAGCCCGAGACTACTGCTAACTTTTTCTAAGATTTAACCTTGGTGCAATGGAAAGATACAGGTCAGTAAATGTGTGTAAAAATTTTCGATGTTACGACAAACGCTGTTGTCATTATCAGAAAACGTTGGTCGAAACTCAGAAATGTTTTACACACAAGTACTCGTTGACATTATCAAAAATTTTGTCCAACTTATAAAGTTTGTTAGGTTTTTCGCGTCCACTCACAGTTAGCGTCAACTTGATCTGGGTTCGCCACCAAGCGGCAATTATCGGGACCTGGGGGTCGAACATCCGGGATTCCATCTCCGTCATCGTCATCGTCACAATCGTCGCCTGGCAACCACAACAACAACAAACTTGATTCCAGTCACATGCAAAATCTTATCTGGCTTCGCAATGTGGACTTACTCAAAATTAAGACCAAAAACATAATTATTTTGACTCCTATTAATTTTACATGATACAAAACTGTAAATTTATTTTGAAGTGTTTGCAAAATTAAGAGAAATACATGTGATAAAATATACTTATACATAGATGACACTTGTTACTTCAGTTGTAAAAAGTCATATTGATTGTAGTAAAAGCTATTTTTAGTTTTGAATCAAACTAAATTCCACTTTTGCGACCATCAGTCAAAACCAAGAGCCTGACATGAAAACACTTGGACTGAAGGTTTAAAAGATTTTGACGCAGCGGCGACCGCACCCGCAAAGATTTTAATCTCGGTAAATCTCGCAAGATTTTGCCGCCTTATCTGCACGCGATGTCGGCGGAATGCGGTTGCTGACGTCGAGCCACACCCTGAAAAGTTAAACACCTGGTGCCAGGCGTGAGATGAAGTCTGCTACGAAATTACAAACCGCTGTTAAACTGACTGACGAAGTTGTAGACATAAATATACTCCTCTGCAGCCGATGAAATTAATTCTCTGACGCATTTTGGGTTTTATATTGCCGTCAACTAAAGTTAATCGTCTCTATTTATAATTCTGCGCGTGGATTTAATTAAAGTGTGTGTGGTGTTGTGGTTTGTGCACAATTTCATATCGTTTGCATTAATAAAAAGGTTTTTTATTCATTAAATTTGTAAACATTTGCAGCTTAGATGGCTGAGTGGTTAGCGCGACCGCCTTGTGCTCGCAAAATTGTGGATTCTAAATGAGTCTCGCCGGTCGCTTGCGTTTCCCTGAACAAGAAACTTAAGCAGCATTGTTCCAACCTAGTGAACCCGATGGGTTGACACAAATTGAAGTCACCAACTTAAAAAAAATCACATAGAAAATGATCCAACGGAACTGCAATGAGGCAGGTAGCTCGACGGTGGACTCATTATGAGAATAACGCATTCAGGCGTTGTTCCGTTCACCGAACAAACATGGAAGTCTTACCCATCCCGTCGTTGTCAGTGTCTAGCTGTGACGTGTTGATGACGTAAGGGCAATTGTCCTGGTTGTCTTGGATACCGTCGCCATCTTTGTCCTGCGACAGATTGAAACACGTTTGTGCAAAAAAACGCATAGACAATCGCACATACAGACAAACCAGCGAACAAACAGACAAACAGACAGAAAGACGAACAAACGAAATTACCATGTTGTTATCACATTGATTTCCGAGCATATCATTGTCCGAATCGATCTGATGGGGGTTTGCTACGGTCGGACAATTATCACAAATATCTCCAACTCCATCATTATCTCTATCTTCCTGCCCAGGGTTGGGAATCTTCGGGCAGTTGTCGCTACGATTTTCAACACCTGAATATGGTTGGAACGGATTTAACGTTTTAGGATTCAATTTCACATTGGAATGTACGGAATGCATTCCTAAAATGGTCTTTNGCACGCGATGTCGGCGGAATGCGGTTGCTGACGTCGAGCCACACCCTGAAAAGTTAAACACCTGGTGCCAGGCGTGAGATGAAGTCTGCTACGAAATTACAAACCGCTGTTAAACTGACTGACGAAGTTGTAGACATAAATATACTCCTCTGCAGCCGATGAAATTAATTCTCTGACGCATTTTGGGTTTTATATTGCCGTCAACTAAAGTTAATCGTCTCTATTTATAATTCTGCGCGTGGATTTAATTAAAGTGTGTGTGGTGTTGTGGTTTGTGCACAATTTCATATCGTTTGCATTAATAAAAAGGTTTTTTATTCATTAAATTTGTAAACATTTGCAGCTTAGATGGCTGAGTGGTTAGCGCGACCGCCTTGTGCTCGCAAAATTGTGGATTCTAAATGAGTCTCGCCGGTCGCTTGCGTTTCCCTGAACAAGAAACTTAAGCAGCATTGTTCCAACCTAGTGAACCCGATGGGTTGACACAAATTGAAGTCACCAACTTAAAAAAAATCACATAGAAAATGATCCAACGGAACTGCAATGAGGCAGGTAGCTCGACGGTGGACTCATTATGAGAATAACGCATTCAGGCGTTGTTCCGTTCACCGAACAAACATGGAAGTCTTACCCATCCCGTCGTTGTCAGTGTCTAGCTGTGACGTGTTGATGACGTAAGGGCAATTGTCCTGGTTGTCTTGGATACCGTCGCCATCTTTGTCCTGCGACAGATTGAAACACGTTTGTGCAAAAAAACGCATAGACAATCGCACATACAGACAAACCAGCGAACAAACAGACAAACAGACAGAAAGACGAACAAACGAAATTACCATGTTGTTATCACATTGATTTCCGAGCATATCATTGTCCGAATCGATCTGATGGGGGTTTGCTACGGTCGGACAATTATCACAAATATCTCCAACTCCATCATTATCTCTATCTTCCTGCCCAGGGTTGGGAATCTTCGGGCAGTTGTCGCTACGATTTTCAACACCTGAATATGGTTGGAACGGATTTAACGTTTTAGGATTCAATTTCACATTGGAATGTACGGAATGCATTCCTAAAATGGTCTTTTAAAAGCAGATTTTAAAGCTACCAAGTAACCAAGTTATGCCAGTGCAGGCTTTTGCCTGATTAAAATCACGTTTAAACAGAGAAAACATTTCACATAAAATGGCACAAATTAAAAATATAAAATGTTTTGCGTTGAAAATAAACGTTGCACAAATCACTGAAGAGATTGCGAGAAAAAGGCAATTAATCCGTACCGTCACCGTCCAAATCCGTGTCACAAGCGTCACCATCAGCGTCGTTGTCAACATTGGATTGATCGAAGTTGGAAACAGTGTCGCAGTTATCACATGCATCTCCGATACTGTCCGAGTCGGAATTTCGTTGATCGGTGTTGGGGACAAACGGGCAGTTGTCCTGTCAGTAACATGTAATGCACAAAAACTTAATAATTTTGGTCCAGGATATTTTTTGGTCCCGGGTTCAAATCCCATCGCGGTATGAGTGTATCTGGTCTACTTCTTGATGCACATCAGGATTGTAGGGCAGGCTATGATTATATGCTTTTTAAACAGACGGTATTTTTACTTACTAGATATCAATTTTCTAAATAACACTCTACAAATCGGTTTTACACTACATGAACAACACAAGGTCTAAAACAATTAAGTCTATCGGAAGTCAGCCAATGCTTAATTAGGTTGGTTGATCTAAAAATAGCTCAGAAGTAATACAAAACTAACACAAAACTTACATAAATGTTAAAAATCCCGTCATTATCCGAATCATCATCGCACGCATCACCGATTTCATCTGAATCCGCATCTTCTTGACCGCTGTTCGGAGTCGACGGGCAGTTATCCTGGATATCAACATTGTGTTTAAGTGGCGGCACAATAACACAATAATGTTCACTTTAAAAAGATTATAGATGCTCCATTAATAAGGATAGATACGCTACTAAAAATGCTCAAGGATAGTATTATTAAAAAAAATTATGTCACTGAGACGGATGCCATTTATAAGGTAAAAAAAGACAAAAATATGATACATAAAAAAAGAAAATCTATACTTAAAAAGGATTCACATGTGATTTTGTGTTTGAATTTTTGCCTTTAAAACCCATCTGTATCGATGTTTTTGTTGCTTTCAAAACAGCGCAAAACAGCCACAAACCTTTTTACAGTTAGGTTCAGTGCAGGGGAGGGCTACATCCGGGTGACCATCTAAATCGCTGTCCTCCCCACACATGAAACCGTTTCCCGCCCAACCAACATTGCACTGTGGGTAATAAAACAAGATTACGTCATAAGTGGAAAGTAGTTAAAATGCGATACGTCATAAATACCTCCATGTCTTAAATATATTTTTTGTTTGTTAACACAATAACAGTAATATTTTAAATAACGACAAATTATTTATGACGTCACGGGCTTGTATGTTACCTCACAGACAGCGGTTCGTCTCCGCATCTTGCACTGAGCGTTGGGATGACAAGTTTCTTGAAATCCCAAATCCGGGTTTCCGCATGACTGGATCGGATGGCATCCGACCGACGGGTTGCCATAGTAACCGGGCAAACAACCCCCGCATTCGTACGAACCCTGCAAGTTTTAAATCTCTAAACTATTACTGAAACTACGTGCATATGTTTAGTAGCAAGACTAGGGTGCCGATGTTTAGTTTGCAAGATAAAATTATAATCTCAATTTAGTTGAAAATCGTAATTGCCAGAGAACTTGTAAAAAGTGAATACATTGTAACAGAAACATTTTTTTACAATTGCTGTTATCGTCAGTGCATGATACAATATTTTAACCATGTAAAAGATCTCTGGCATTTATGATTTTAATCAAGCTACTCTTCCCGTCCGTGGCCTGTGCTCCTGAGATTGTCTCAATTATTTCGAAAAAATCAAATCTCGGAAAATGAGCGTTATCGTTTGCACATCGGTGCTTGGGTATTTACATTATTTGTGCTTCTTTTTATCTTGATTGTCTTAAACTGGCGTTGCAAAGAGCAGCTTACATGATTGAAATTTAATTTTACACACGGCACAACATATTTTAGCCTCACCTGCGTATTAAGGCAAACCGTGTTATTGGCACAAGCGTCATTGTTCATTGTACACTCATTCACGTCTTCACAAACTTGCCTGAAAATTACAAAATAGATCAGGAAATATAAATATTTAGTAATTTAAATTTTCTCGTTTTGGGGGCTTGTGGGTGAACCGATGGGTCAACTGGGGTCAAAAGTAACTAAGTACAACTTCATATATTTAATTTTC
>QXVZ01021440.1:13233-47097 GCA_008931825.1 Phallusia fumigata | reverse complement strand
TGATTATCATATATTTGGAGTATTGCTTTGTGTCGAATTCTGGTAAGTGGTAATTTGTATGCATTGTTTGAACATGATATTTTATTGAATTGCATTTTTGTATGTTTGATTTAATTTTTAATTGAAACTTTTGGGGAATATATTGTATATTTGTGTAAGTTATGTATGAATAAACTAAACAAAAGTTTAAACTAAACTTGTAATCAATTTGTTAAAAGAGAATTTTTTCGTGTGTGCTCACAACATGCTGCCCAACATTTTGAAACATGTATGTGCGTGTTCAAAAATTGAATAGTTGATAAACAGTGATAACTTTGTTAATTTAATGTAACTGTCAATTAACAGCTATTTATTAATGTCAATTTTTGCACAGGTTACTCTCTACTTGTGTCGTACTTCTGGTGGAGTCTTTTACTTAGCTTGTTAACATTCGGTAGAGAATGGTACAGAACATGGTGGTACGATGATCGAGATCGCCTTGCAGACATGCTCATTATGACAAGCACAGCTATCAAGTGTTGCTGTGATTTTTTAGATCGGTTTTGCAAAAATGTTTCTTATAGGTAAGTTTAACAGGAATAACGTTTAGTTTTTTTCAGTCTGTTTGGTTGTACAAAGTCTGTTTGATGTTTTTCACCCAATAGGTTGCGAGTTGCAGAAAGTGTTTTCATGTACTATACATTATAAGTGGTCCAATATTTTTTTCAAAGCAAAGCATGATTCACAAATCCTGCAAGTGTGTACTGTAACCCAACCCATTTGTTTTTTCTTAACTTCCAGTTCCATGTTTTTATCCTCCACTGAGGTGTTAAGTTTGTTGGCCTTTGCGCTTGGAGGAACTTTCTTTCTTAATCTTTACACCAACATCGAGCTTATGGTGATAATTATAGCATCAGCAATTGCGATTATCAACTTGCGAATGAAGTGCATGCTTGCATTTGCCTACATTCTGCTCTTCATTCTTGTATCTGGTAGGTAAATGTTTCCATTTTTGTATGCAACCACATATACCAAGGTTTTGAAATTATGTATTCTTACTTAGTTGACACCCTTTTTAGATTTTTATTTCGTAAAATCCACTTCACTTTTTGACAGCCTGATCCTTGGAGTATGATAACTACCCCAACATCACCTGTTCGTTGTCAGCATTTGAAATGACTCGCGGGAAATGATACTTGCACATATTCCACTTTTTAACTTTTTTCTCATCAAACCTTTAACATTCTTTTAATGATGCAGGTATTTCAGTGTTTGACAACTTTCAAATTTCTTTGAATCCTTATGCACTTGTGTGTTTCCATGTCCGCTTGTTTGTCATACCAGTTGTTGATTTTTATTTCTCTCCACTGTCTGCAGTGGAACGTTGGTCCTGTTCGTTTCAACTTGGAAGGTAGGTGGCAAGTTTTATGGTCATTCTGGTAGGATGAGCTAAAAGGTAATAGATTGAATTGGATTTAAACAGAATTATACAAACATTCTGCACATATAGCTTGTAACTCTACTTTTTCTTTAACTGTATTACACACTGTATAGTGATTTGGATAACGTTTAGGTGTATGCAGTTTGTAGTGCTTTCTACCATACTACTTGTTGAAGCTGGATTCTGTGCCCTGGCTTTTTATGTAAGTTTAATTTTATGTCATTTGTTTTTTTTAATAGGTTGTTTGACTCAATCCTGATTCAGAATAGGTTGTTGCTGTGGTTTTAAACTCCACACTACTGTAATGTGTTCACGAACATCACCGATACCATTTTCCTTTTTAGGTTGTTCGACTCCATCCTGAATATGAATTGGTTGTTGTTGTTCCTGTGGTTGGTGTCAGTGGGGTTTTATGGCTGTGCATGCATTGTGCATACTTTGCCACAGAGGTTGGATACGGTTGATGCATTCTGCTCAATTTTTTTTTAAATGTGTTAAAAATGTTTCTGTAAGGGTCAGGTAACTAAACTAACTTGCATAGGTACTGCTCAGTCGAAAGTTTGCGGAATGTCAGGACTTCATGCACAAGCTTCCTTCGTCCGCTAGCGGCACGAGTTTGTCTCATGTTATGTCCAGCAGAGGTAAGTATTCAGCAATTACCAAGCACCAACAAAAAAGGAGGCCTTCTAAACTTCGTTGATGTCTACAACAGGCGTGCGACAAATTTGTCTGATCGGGCAGCAAACGGTTGCTTGCGCGTTTTTAACCACTCTCGTATTCGGTGCGGTTTGTTGGCGGCGCGAAGAAGCTTTGTATCCCGCCGTTTTGCTTGTGGTACTTGGGATCGAATCCTGCTCGTACGGACGGACGCGGGAATTGGCCGTCAAGCTCGGCGGTACTTGCGCAGCGTACGCCCTAATCACACCTACCACTGTTGTCAAGTAAGTAGTTGTTGATCTAAAGCGCAGGTGTGCGATACTGGTAGGAACATTTAGAAATGTTGGTGGTAGCATTTCTTTGTGCAAGTTTGAGGTAATTCCCTTGTGATTGTAGTCCCAACACACCGGTCACCGTCTTACCGGCAGGATCATTGGAAAAACAGAACAATCGCGCAACTACACTTATAACCGCACTGCACAGGTCAGTTTTTCAAAAAGGTTTGTTATCTGTGATGGCTAAGCACGGCCAAGAAGCACATCGCTATGCTAATCTTATCGGACAATACGTAATGCTTGATCGTCACACTAGCTTTTGTTGCTGCTGGCATTTTCAAACAGCGAGTGCTAGCTATATTACGCCCGGTGCTTGTGGCAGATTTTTCGCGCTCTATCTTATCGAGAACTTGGGCTGTGATTACGTCACAAGTGGGATTGCGTCATCGACGGCGGAAAAGCGCCTGACGGATTTGTTCGCAAGGAAAGTGAAAGACTCGAGCAACTCTCGGTATGACACTTACTTGTTTTACTACAGCGGACTTACAAATGAGGACGGTTCACTTGTTCTTGGCGGTAAGGCATGTGTTTGCAACAGCTTGTGAGATTTAGAGAAATCCAAGTAGCAACCATTGCGCACATTTATTTTACCGCCAGATGGCGCAGCACTAACACCTGACCACGTGATTGAGATGTGGCGCGATAGTTGTTGCCTGGACAACCGCCCGACGAACTCTCGCCTTCTTTTAATTTTTGATATCATCACGTCCCAGCCGTGGATTAAAACAGTTAACAACCTACAGCACGACTACGTTGCCATTCAGACGTGTCGCCTGACGTCATCAACTGGTGACGTGGAGTCGATGGTCGGCGACCTACCGCCCGAGCCGGGCGTCTTTACATCGGAGTGGGTGCAATGGAATTGTGATGTCACAAACGGATTGTCCGAGGCCTTGTGCGCATGGCGAACATCCGATGATACGAATCACGTGATACGACCTATCTACATGACGTCACGGCGGTGGACCGATTTTGCACTTAAGGTTCCTTTGAACGACGAACGAAATTCGTTGGCGAAGCACTGGGGATCTCTATATCCGACAGTTTGTCGTCCCTGTCTGAGTTTCTCAGCGTCTTGTGCGGCCAGGTTACGTTTAGTGAGGCTGCTTGGCGCCCCTGGTCGCCGATACAGGCGCCTAAAAATGCGTTGGTTGCCCCCTCATACTCTTGACACTGGTCACGGGTTTAGACTTGTTCGTTCCTGAGGAGTTTGCTGCTATAGCTCCTCTACTATACCCGGCTTATTTGTCTTGTACTGGTTGAATTGGCAATACTGTGAGTAAATTAGTTTACTGGTAGGTGTTTAAAACATTAAGCACTTGTTATTTCCCGGTAACCACGGGAGAAGCACCACACGGCTGAAATCGTCTTGCCACTGTGACTTTATTTTGGTATTGGCCACGGCTGCACCATTGTTACACTCCAATATTGTTTACACCACTTATTCCTTAATCTTTAAATCAGTATTGATTAAACTTGCCCACCTTACCTATACGACATGCAGTACAAAGTGAGTAAAACTGCGTCATATAAAAGTGTCTAGGAGGTCAGCTTTACCGCATGTTATTTCTAAATTTTTGTTTCTGTGTTAAGTTCAATTTGTCCAANCGGGAGAAGCACCACACGGCTGAAATCGTCTTGCCACTGTGACTTTATTTCGGTATTGGCCACGTCTGCACCGTTGTTACACTCCAATATTGTTTACACCACTTATTCCTTAATCTTTAAACCAGTATTGATTAAACTTGCCCACCTTACCTATACGACATGCAGTACAAAGTAAGTAAAACTGCGTCATGCAATAGTGTCTAGTAGGTCAGCTTTACCGCATGTTATTTCTAAATTATTGTTTCTGTGTTAAGTTCAATTTGTCCAACCTACGTGTGGCAAGTTTGCAGCACAAGTGTGTGTGATGTTAAAACATGCCGTTTTACTGATGTCTCGTATGCCCGCAATGCAAATGAATATTGGTGCTCCTCTCTTGTCCATTTACAATAGAGTTGTCCGTTACACTGCTTCATCCAATAACTTAGTGCAGTTTTAACACGTACTTATAAATAAACTTTTTTTGACTACTTACGTGACACCTACTAGTGAAGAAAACAATTGGTTTTAATGTGTGATCATGACAAGGTTACATATTTATGTTGCATATTGGTTTGGGTTGTGACACAAGGAGCACTGGATTACATCGACTAAATTTGGTTTTGCATTCCGCGGTCACCGCCGTACAACGTATCTAAGACTTTAGGCCCTGAAGTAAANTTGTGACACAAGGAGCACTGGATTACATCGACTAAATTTGGTTTTGCATTCCGCGGTCACCGCCGTACAACGTATCTAAGACTTTAGGCCCTGAAGTAAATTGAGTGTAGAACCAGCTTAACAAAACGCTACGCAAAATTGGAAAAAATCAGAAACCATCATACAAACATGAATCCTTTAATAGTTGATTTTACGCGTAGTGAAAAATCGTATGGCGAATTGTACCAAGCTATAAAATTTAGCTAAAAAATGTTCTGTTCATACAGCAAAAACCACGACGGTGCTCTAAACATAATACATCTTCATGTCTATTGCTTGCAAAGTAATTGATTTGTCATTGGGTTAACTCAAAACATGATTGTGAGTTGGAAGCTAGAGTGTATTAAAGTTACTGGCTGGGTTATTTTACGTAGATCAAGGATACCAAAGCAACAGCCCAAAGATACTGCCTGTAATTCAATCGGGTTGCTTGTCCTGTTTGCAAATGACTCCAGATATTCATATCTGTAATTAGAAACAATGAAACTTCCGGTACAGTAATCTCTAGAAATATAGCTATGTTGGAACTATATGAAGCAGCAACGTGCTAAAGGCATGCTTATCTTATCTTAATTTGAATTTTATGATGCTGACACTTCTTTGTGGTTTATGCTTCATCACTTTTTCTAGCATGTCGACCTTAATAACCATGGCACTTACCTGTGACTTGTACGGAAATAATAATTGAATCGTGCTTCAGATAAGACCTCAAATTGCGAATGTCATCCACCTCCACGAAGCGTCGATAACCCAATCCAGTGTTTGAACTCTGCAAGCATGTATGTTGTTAATTTATGCTAATTATGCGTCGCGGGTTTCTTACCCCAGTCGGTTTTCCCCAGTATGCCGCTGAGTCTGTGAGGAATTTTAAAATCACGTTACTTTGCTGCAGAACGTCGGGGGTTTGGTCGACAAGAGAAAATTTAATGTATCGATTTCGGAATGGCCACTCAAGCTGGTCGTCGTTTACACCTCGAGCGATGTTAAAGAAGACAGACATGTAACTTGTATCAGGTGCTCCACTGTCCCCTACCGGATAAACCTAGGTAAAAACACTTTTTAGCAGCGAACCATTAATTTCTTCACTGTCACTGTACACAGAAACCATTTAGATTATTGCAAATATAAATTGTAACAAATATTTGAATTGAAACGCCTAAAAATGTTTTATTGGAAAACACGTAAGTTGTACCACCAACGGTACGACAATTTCCGTTCTGTCACTTGACGCAACAATGGTTTTACCGACAACTGAAAAGCGTATCCGTCGTCTGTGTACATTATCGGACTCCTGATAAAGTCACCCCTGTTGGATGTACTGAGAGTTTGAGAAATATCTTCCAGTACAAAGAAACCTGTTTCACAAGGCCTGTCAATCACGTTGACGTCATCGATCGCAACAACATCCAATGATCCTGAAAATTACATGCAAGTGAGGTTGATTTGTTCCTAGGGTTTAGCTAAAATAGCTAACAGTGTATTGATACAATTGTGTTTCCCCAATGAAAAATACAACAGCGTATCTTTATTAGATTCAATTTTGCTTTGTGAAATTAAAATGTGAGGACTTTTGTGCCTTTTCCATACATTCCCAGACACATTTGATATCACAAATTTACGAACCTGCTGTGGCTGTAAAGAGGAGTTTAAATTTGGATGGAGCTGACATCGTCATTCGAGCTTTCCGCCATATTTTTCTTTGCTCTCCATTAAATGTGAACATTTTGCCAAAAACTTTCGAATCGGTTGACTCCCATGTTACACTGAATCAATTGCAAATTGCTTAAACATACCAAACATAAAATTAAACATCAAAAAACGCTGCGCGAAAGTTTTATTTCAAAAATCACTTTGCTAGAATAGTTTAGGACGGAAATAAAAGAAATCATAACCACCTTAAAGTTATTGCTGCACTTGACGAGCGCATGTAGTAAGAGAATTCCAGACACTGCTTGCTGACAGTGGACTCCAACAGTGGGGTTCGAACCCACATCGTTGAATGTGAAGGGTTCGGCGAAATTGCAACCAGGATGTTTCCTAAAATAAAATTTTCTTTTATTTTAAAATTTTTGGTTACCATCATAACTGATTCGAGGAGGTCTTAAGCATTTAAACCGTATTGCTTTTGGGTCCACGGCTATGTACCGATTTTATATGGAAAACGATTCTTCACAAACAATCTTTCCTTTATCGGTCGAATATTTGCAAATTGATGCAAAGTTCGCCAACCTGTCCCAGTTTCACCGAATGTTGCATCAGTGTGTGGAAGAGCAGATGCTGAGACTGATTGACGCGTCCAACCTGTGCCTTGTGGTACATATCCACAGACTGAAGGGTCTTCAAAGTCACAAAAGTAGGAATATCGATGTGTATCGCCTGTGATGCATTTATATTGAAATGTGTCAAACACTTTCAAACAAGCCACACATTTCGTTCTACTCACCACAATCGTACATTCGTCGTAGTTTTGTGAGATCTCCCGAACTCAAAGTTTGTCCTGTACCGATTACGTTTTGAAAATCGGGGTTGTGAGTCACGATTGACGGAAAACCGTTTGTTCTATGAATTACCGTTTGAAAGAAATTGTTCTTGTGTTAATGAAACAAAATTGCTTAGCATCAACTTACGATAACGCGCTTCCATCGTAATGCAAGATGGAATAGTAATCGTACGGAACACGTCGGTGATCCACAATGTTGCTTTCGTATTTGTCGAAGTTATGCTGTTGTTCTATAACATTAAAGATCTATTCATTTTTGAAGACTTGGTAGTTATTGATACACTCCACATTTTAGTCACTTTGAAGTTGCTTTATATTAGAATGTAAAACGTGTATTTACCGTTACCGCTGTCATAGAATACATACTCATTACCTTCTAACACGTTTTGTAACAGCACTGTGACGTAATCGTCGCGGTCGGACCTCGACTGTTCGTGAAAGAGACCAAGAGCGTGCAAGACTTCGTGTTGTACCGTATCTATATATTCACAACCAAGTCCGATTGAAAGGTTTTGGGAACCGCCTTGACGACCAACATATGAAAAGCACCTTATAACAAAAAAAATACACGATTGCATAGAGAGTGTGCAGTGGGCTTTCTTCGTAGGTTCGAATAGTTTTGCCTGAACTTGTTTCAATGTGTGCACATATTTCAATGCTCAATGTTCATGAACTTGCGTAACATTGAATAAAAACTGTTTTCACATTTCCGTTAAAAACGACCTTCTGTTTCTACCTACCCGTCAAGGGGCTTCACAGCAATGTAGTCTATCTCAGTTGACCGGTTGACGAATCCGAAACAAGTTTTCAGCTCCAGATCTTCGAATCCCTCCAAAATGACTGCGATAGTCTGGGAAATTAAGCGCAATGAAACTTTTGGAATCTTATTGTTGCTCAACCGGTACAGGGGAGTAGTGATCGCAAAACTTTCGAAATTGGTAAAAATTGGAAAATAATGTGCAAATACCTGCTTACCAGAAGTGAAAGCTTGTCGGATAACTGAAAGGGGATTATTTTGCTCCATCTCATGTTCTCGTCAACGAGACCATTTCTCGCAGTCGTTTGAATAATATCTCCACCATGGAGAACGTTATCTAAAAAATAACGGCGTTGATGAATGAAAGCAACAACTTTTATTTAAACCTTTTTTTGCCCGATCTTACATTTACTCGGGCTCTGCTCGGTGTATCACTAATAGGTCGATTGCGTTAATGCATGAAACAAGTTCTCAAACGAGCTATGCACTGTTAACTTTAGATAGCTTTATAGCGGCGTTCAAACTTTGTGTTCAATCCTATTTTACAATTCTTTAACGGTCGTAACTGCAGCTTTGTACCTTTGTTTATTTCCGGAATTCGTCTTTTTTTTGATGCGTCGATTCCAATGGTGTTCGATATCGAGTTGTATTCTACATCGAATAACATCAAATCAGTTTTACAGTTGTTATTTTTTCTCTATATTGTCAAATTAGTTTTTTGCACTTTTCCGCCATCTTGGATAGCACTATGGTTGCACTTTATTAGCTCTTTTATGATTTACCCTCTTGAAACGTTTGTCTTTCCCTTTCTTGCCTCTTCGGTCGTAAACTTGCGCTCTGTAGATAAACAAAATTAAAAAAGTTTAAAAGTATAACCAAACAATATCAGCAGATAAGAAACTGTTTCTCTGTGTTGATAACTTTCCCGTTTCCTATTTAAATCGAATGCGGTGCTATTTAACGATTGCCATTTGGTAATTTTATTAGGTCCAAATTTCGACAGGTTGTTTATGTAATGGTTGCAAAGTAGCTCAGCACAACATTGCGAGTCTGTCTATTGATTAATAGGTTTAATATTATCGTAAACGAACGTTCATAACTTTCAGGATTGCGACACAAGAACCCAACAGGGTACTAAAAATAATTTATTGAATTGCCTCTGAGTTAGTTGTTTCTGGCAAGTTTGTGGTAATATCTGGTGTCATTGAAATCGTGGTCGTTGGTGCTGATGTTGTCGGCATGTTGGTCAGCGCTATCGTTGCTACTTCTGCTGTCGTTGTCGTAGTTGCCGCGGCGGTTTGGCTTGCTTGCAAATGCGCCCAGTCATTCATGTCTATAACAGAAAGCAGTATATTCCAAGTGCTATATTATCGAAATGATTGAGCACTATGTTTTGTTTAAAAACATGTCAAAATTAACCTCAAGGATATTGGTACTTACCCGTGACTTGTACAGAAACTATGATTGAATCGTGCTTAAGGTACGACCTCATATTGCGAACGTCATCTACCTTCACAAAGTGTCGATAACCCAACCCTGTGTTTAAACTCTGCAAGCATGTATGTTGTTAATTTATATTATTTATGCGTCGCGGGTTTCTTACCCCAGTCGGTTTTTCCCAGTATGCAGCTGAGTCTGTGAGGAAATTTGAAACCACGTTACTTTGCTGCAGAACGTCAGGAGTTTGGTCGAGGAGAGAAAGTTTAATGTATCGATTTTGAAACGGCCATTCAAGCTGGTCGTCGTTTACACCTTGAGCAATGTTAAAGAACACAGACATGTAACTTGTATCAGGTGCCTCACTGACTCCTACCGGGTAAACCTAAGAACAGAAACGGTTTGCATGATTTTTAATGGATACGACCTTTTATGAAATGCACTGGACAAGACAAAAGCTGACGTTCGTTGGGTGGATGTTGTAAATGCTGCACGTTTTGAACAAATAGGGCAAAGAAAGCATGTAAAGACATTTATTATAGGACCTGCAGGTCCCGACTCCACTTTAGCATAACGCAAATAACTTTGATACTGTCACTGTACACAGCAATTTTATTACATGTCTTTAGCGGGATCATGATAAAAAGAAGGCCCAACAAAGTTGATGTCGCTCACTAGCGGGATTTATTTTAATGACCAAACGTAAATTAAAAAAGATAATTTATTACCGATATCCGAAAAGCGTAGCCGTCGTCTGTATACATTATGGGACTCCTGACAACGTCTCCACTGCTGGATGTACTGAGAGTTTCAGAAAATCTTTCAAGGGTGAAGATACCCGTTTCACAAGACCTGTCAATCACGTTGACGTCATCGATTGCAACAACATCCATTGATCCTGAAGAAACAATTGTGATTATGAACATACAGTTTGCAGGCATTTCAAGCCTTCACGGGTTAAGCTATAACATGTGGACAATTCTTGTCTAACGGACTCGAAAATTAACCTTTTTTACAACAAAAAACACACCTGCTCTGGCTGTAAAAAACAGTTTAAACTCGGATGTAGCTGATATTGTCGCTCGAGCTTTTCTCCACAATTTCCCTTGGTCGCCACTTAAAGTTAATACTGTGCGGCGATCATTTATGTCGTTTGACTCCAAAGTCACACTAAAATGAATTAAAATTGTTTTAGTGCCGAAACGTTAGGTCGACCCAACATGAATATGTGATAAATATATGTCGAATAGTTGTACGGTTCAAAACTCTAAAGTAGGATGAAACGTTCTTACTGTACCTTAAAGCTGTTGCTGCACTTGTCGAGCGCATGTAGTAAGAGAATGTCAGGCATTGCTTGCTGACAGTGGACTCCAACAGTGGGGTTCGAACCCACATTATTGAAGGTGAAAAGCTCGATGAACTTGCAATCAGGATGTTTCCTGAGTATTTAATTACATGCCTGAAGATTACAAGTTTCATATAGTTGCAACGGGATCCAAAACGTCTATGTTGTAATATTTCCTTTCCAGTCACATGTACGTGCCCGACGGACAACGAACAAACACAATCACCCGAGAAGCAATAACAGACAACCACACTTTAGGTCTATCAAAAAAATTCTGACCTCTTCCAGTTGTACCAAATGTTGCGTCAGTTTGTGGGGAATTTGGTGAAATCATGTAGACGACCGAGTGGCGTTTCCAACCGGTGCTTAGTGGTACATACCCACAAATCGAAAGGTCTTCAAAGTCACAAAAGTAGGAATATCGATGTGTATCACCTGCGATGCAATAATATTAGCACTTGTCAAACCGTAACACAATAAACACATGTTGGTTTACTTACCACAGTCATACATTCGTCGAAGTTTTGTGAGATCTCCCGAACTCAAAGCTTGTCCTGTCCCGATTACACTTTGAAAATGGGGGTTGTGAGTCACGATTGACGGTAAACCATTTGTTCTGTAAAACTCAATTTAATAAAGAAAGTGCGGGAGTGAGAATATGTCAAAACAAACTAGCACTGACTTACGAAAACGCGTTTCTATCATAATGCATGACAGAATAGTAATCGTACGGAACACGCTGGGGGTCCACAAGGTTGCTTTCGTATTTGTTGAACGCATGGTGGTATTCTAGGATAAAAAATAATGTATTTTTGTATGCTTTCGTAGTTATCTTTGTATTACCTTGTAACACATTTTGTAACTGAACGCTGACGTAATCGTCGCGGTCGGGCCTCGACTGTTCGTGAAAGAGACCAAGAGCGTGCAAGACTTCATGTTGTACTACATCTATACGTTCACAACCGGATCCAATTGAAAGAGTTTGAGGACCGCCTTGACGACCAACATACGAGAAGCATCTGGAAATAAAAGTTTTACGATTGGGCAAGAGAAAGGGCAAACATTCCACAGGTCTCATAATATTTGCAGATCATTTAATATGGGTTCTCTGCAGGCAATTACTTGGAATTGATTTTAATGAAGTTGTTTTGCAGTTGTAACAACCTTTTGTTATACCTATACCTACCCGTCAAGAGGTGCCACAGCTATGTAATCTGTTTCGGTTGACCGGTTGACGAATCCAAAACAGGTTTTCAGTTCAAGATCTTCAAATCCGTCCAAAATGGATGCAACAGCCTGGGAAATTAAGCGCCATAATGTTTTTGGAATGTAATTTCAACTTAGCAGTTGCAGATACGAAGAGATCAAGAAACTACTTGGCAGATAATCTGCTTCTACTCTCCTACCAGAAGCGAGAGTTGTTCGTTGAACTGAAAGGGGATTGTTTTACTCCATCGCGTGTTAGCATCAACCAGACCGTTCCTCGCCACTTTTTCAAGAATATCGCCACCATGGAGAAAGTTATCTGGAAAAAATAAAATTAAGAAATTCAGCCCATGTTACAAACGTGTTTCATGGTTAGTGCCATGCAGCCAACAAAAAGTTAGCCACTATCCTAAGCATCGGTTTTGTATCGACCAATGTAAAAAACATATTGTTGCCTAAATCTTTTTTTTTGACTCAAACAAAGATCTTTAAAGTTTTGCAATTAATTGAATTGTCATTTTCACAACACCTATAGTCGTAACCGTAATTTCGTACCCTTGTTTATCTCCGTTATTCGTCGTTTTTGTCCAACGTCGACTTCAATGGTGCTTGATAACTGATTGTTTCCTACAGGATTTTCAAAAATAAGTACCGAAGGTTTACCAAACGTGCAAATCAAATCAATTAAGTTAAACTTTGGTTCTACAATCTTATGTTTATCAATGAGCAATAAAACGGCGTCTTAAGTTTTGTTTTCATGATGTTACTTAAATTGCACACTTTGCATTTTTCCATGTTGTTTTTCACGCATTAACTACAGAGTTTCAAAAAAGCGATAAAACTAATATTACGCTCGAGCTCTTCCGCTGCATTACCGTGTCTTTTCGGGATCAAACTTGCCGCCTACAAACGAAAAATTTTTGATGATAATTCTACTCCGAAAATTTAACAAATAGTTAGAACATACTTGACACAGTTGAAGGTTGCAAATCATCACAAACACAAATATGTTTTGATACAATAGTTTCTTCATTTTGATCTTCGACTGCCTGGATACACGTGAAACTACACTTCCGCATTTGGAAAACCAAATAAATTTGATCTCACAGACATATCCATTGCCACAAAGTTGTGTAATCTCGTGAGATGTGATCGCAATAAAATTGATATTCCCGTTTACTTAGCTTTTAAGGTAAGGTCTGCTCCAGCTTTACTGCGATTCCAAGAATTTATTTGTTACAGCCTTGCGATCCCTTTGTGTATAAAGTGGTTAAACAAACTTACCAAGATTGGTACACTTGTAAAATCAAACCAGAAATGCTAATAAAAAGCCAAAACTGAACGACTCTCGTGTCCGAAATGAACATAGTATGGGGGAACATCGGACAAGTCCGGACCTAGGGTTATCTCGGGGCCACAATAACAGTTTAATAGACAAGCAGTCTTACCAGAACTTTAAAACTATCTTGCAAACATTTGTGGTAAATACCGCGCCAGATTGTTTCCTGCGCCAAAGCTCTGTCTAATTAAACAGTGGTGTACGCCGTGCACGTATAGTTTGCCTCGCATCTGCAATTGTGATTTTATTAATATCTGTCACAGTAAGAGACGTGCAATACTTTTACGAAAATCTATTTAATACAGAGGTGGATAACTGGTATTTGCACACAAAGTAACAGTAAAAAAAGTCGTACACTGTAAACAAACGGTCGTAAATGTGAGCAAAGTTAGTTGACCGGTCTGAATCAATGGACTGGTGAGGTAACTTGTTGGCAAAAATTTTCAGAATCTTTACAGGTTTTGGTATGCCATCATGGTCGATTAGTTAGCGAATTAAAAAGCCGTTTGTTATGTTTGTGTTTTTCTTCCGCGTAAAAAATCGAATTTGCATACCACGGGTGTGCATATTCACCGAACGAATACACACGGGTTACACGACTATTCCAGCAAATTTAACAAAATGTCTACAAACGTTCTAAATACGACTGTGGGATTGTCGGGCAGGCCCACAAACATTTTACTGATACAGAACAACAGAAAGATTAAATGGGTTTGGTGACACTTTGGTCTGTATTTAAATGCCTTGTTCGGGTAATCCTGTCTTTAAAACACTGCAGATTTTCAGCACTTAACGTGTTTTTAATGTCAACACACAAAACAAAGCAGAATGAACTTTGTATGTTGCTTGCGTAGTCAAAGTGCATGTAATTTTTTAATCTTAAGAAACAATTGCGTACCTATTGTTATAGCAATGATAAATTTATAAAACAAAACTCCAGAAAAACACAACAACCGCCCAAATATAACGCCAATAATGTAATTTTGTTGACTCCGATGTGGTTGATTGTGACAAACTCGAGATGGTAGTTGTTGTTGTTGTTGTTGTTGTCGTCTGCATTGTGGTGTTTTGTGCTGCTTCCAAGTGAGTCCAGTTATTCATGTCTTAAATAGAGAAAATGTAAATGTACAAGTGCAGAAGTTACAAACTTGGAAACCGAATGTAAACGGCACGGTATTGGTTAAAATCAAGCTAAAACATAATGTTCTTAGCACTCACTTGTGACCTGTACAGAAATGATAATTGAATCGTGCTTGAGGTACGACCTTGTATTGCGGACTTCATCTACCTTCACGAAGGTTCGATATCCCCATCCAATATTAAAGCTCTGAAGAAATATGATTTCCAACAACTGTGTTCCAACATACAAATTACCTACTAATTGTCTTTTTACCGTAGTTGGTTTTTCCCATTGTGCCACAGAGTTTGTGAGGAAATTTGAAACCACGTTACTTTGCTGCAGGACGTCGGAAGTTTGATCGAGGAGAGAAAGTTTAATGTATCGATTTTGAAACGGCCATTCAAGCTGGTCGTCATTTACTCCTTGTGCTATGTGGAAGTACACAGACATGTAACTTGTGTCAGGTGCCAAACTGTCCCCTACCGGGAAAACCTAAAGAGAAAAAAAACGTTTGTTTTATTTCCCTTGCTTTTCTAGAGAAAAAAGCACAAAAATTGAATTTCGTTGACCGGTTATTCTAAATGCGGCAAACTTTAAACAAACTGGCGAATTAAAGTACAGAAAAAAAGCATGTTTTTTAAAATAGATTTTAAATTGCCCCAGGGCCCGAATGCATTAGGAGCATGGGGCGTATATTTTCTATTCCGTCACTGTACTCAGCGATACCAATGCCTTAACACCTGGTCAAATGAAAAGAAAACTATATATTACCGATATCAGAAAAGCATATCCGTCGTCTGTGTACATTATCGGACTCCTAAAGACGTCGTTTTTGCTGGATGTACTGAGAGTTTCAGAAAAGCCTTCAAGGGCGAAGAAACCTGTTTCACAAGACCTGTCAATCACGTTGACGTCATCGATTGCAACAACATCCATTGATCCTGAAAATGTTCAGAGGAGAAATCACGATCGTTTGTTTGTTTGTTTTTCATGTTTTCAAGAGCTTATTTTTGAGGTATGATTTTTAAATTTTTACTTCCCCCACCACTGATATAATCTCCCTTTCTCCCATTTCCATTTTTATCGTAAATGGTATTTTTTACAGTATTTGTTTAAGTTTATTGACCTTTCTTTGGATCATGAACTTTTGTGTCTAAACCAAAAAAATTGATCACAAACTAACAGACCTGCTGTGGCCGTAAAGACAAGTTGAAATTCGGATGGAGCTGAGATTGTCACCCGCGCCTTCCTCCACATATAACCTTGGTCTCCAGTCATCATAAATATTTCGGTGAGATCAGACGTGGTTGACTCCAAAGCCACACTGATGCGAACAGAACAACACCAAAAACATTATCATTTTTGTTCGGACCAAAACTGCAAAAAGGTTAAACTATTTCACCTTAAAGTTATTGCTGCACTTGACGAACGCATGTAGTAAGAGAATTCCAGACACTGCTTGCTGACAGTGGACTCCAACAGTGGGGTTCGAACCAACAATGATGAAGGCAAAATGTTTGATGAACTTGCAATCAGAATGTTTCCTGAAATTTTTGTTGACCATCAAGCTAAATTTATTGGCACAAGGACAGAATTACATGTCGAAAGTACACGCCTTATCATTAAGTTTCTTGCAGTTGCACTAACTTCAAATATTTTACGGCATTTGTAACCTCTATACCTCTAAACCTGTCAACTGTTTGTTTAGACTGTATACTGACGAACGACATGGCCAATCATGTGGAATATTTACGAATGGAGGCAAATTTGCTGACCTGATGCAGTTTCACCAAATGTTGCGTCAGTTTGCGGAGAAGCTGATGATGTGACTGATTGACGTATCCAACCTGTGCCTTGTGGTACATATCCACAGATCGCAACGTCTTCAAAGTCGCAAAAGTAGGAATATCGATGCGTATCACCTGCGATGCAGTTATGTATAAAGGTGCTTCTCATCAAACATGTTGATTTACTTACCACAATCGTACATTCGTCGAAGTTTTGTGAGATCACCCGAACTCAAAGCTTGTCCTGTCCCGATTAGACTTTGAAAATCGGAGTTGATGGTCACGATTGACGGCGAACCGTTTGCTCTGTAAAACATTATTTGAAAGAGAGTATGCTTGTGTTAATGAAACAAAATACGTCTACTTACGAAAATGTGTTTTCGGTGTAATGCATGATTGAATTGTAATCGTACGGAACACGTTGATGATTCACGAAACTGCTTTGGTATTTAACAAAGTTGTGTTGGTGTTCTGAAATGAAAATTCTCAAACACTTTCTAAAGCATTTTAAAATCGACCTAAACTTTACCTTGTAACACATTTTCCAATTGAACGGTGACATAATCGTCGCGGTCGGGCCTCGACTGTTCGTGATAAAGACCAAGAGCGTGCAAGACTTCATGTTGCACTATATCTATCAATTCACAACCGGATCCAATTGAAAGAGTTTGAGGACCGCCTCGACGACCAACATACGAAAAGCATCTGAATAGGAAAACTCTTGTTTTGGATAAAAGAGGTGAAAATTCCTCTATTTTGACAAAATCGCTGACATTCTGCACGTGTCACACAACCCAAGCAGAAATTTATGTCCGGGCCGTGTCTAAATACGTATGGCGTACCGGACCATTCACGTCAGGCCCGAACATGCCCGCCGTGCCTCAACTTTATTAGTACGCACGGGAGAGGGTTGACATTGAAACACCCCCATACATGGGGCGTACGTCAGGATTATGTTTGGCCCATCTACGTACCGCACGTACGGCCAAAGAATATATCCTTGTCTGGCACATGTCTGGCAGATCCATGTTTTTGCATCGTTGCGCTCTATTTAAACTAGCATGGTCCGAACTCCTGCCTTGTCAGTTTTTTCTTTGGGCTTACCGCACGTGTACCGGCCCTGAAGTTTCCACTCACTCAGTGATAGTTTTTTCGAATTTTATTAGTTTAGATGCGAACGGAAAAAACAAACAAAATAAATAAATAAACGAAATATACGCTTACTGGACGTTCGACTTATACTGGTCCGTTGAACTATCGCCGGTATCACCGCCGACTGTTTCAGTAGTGTATGACTTGGATGCGTCATATTGCGAGCGTCGCGCGTTTATGTTTTCTCGTTGATGAATGTCCATTGTACAAGGCGTTTAAGACTTCGCATCGCTAAAGGGGGTTGATCGTGTGTAGCGTGAAAAGCGAAGACACCTGAGGACACAAAGTATTTTTTCAGACTGTTCCACAGTTTAAATACTTTCACAGGAACAGCTTTCACCACCCATAACAGTATGTTAAAAAATTAAATCCCCTGTAACGAAAATGTATGTGCGTTCCGTACCTAAAAGTGAAGCAAATAGCGCATGCTTTCAGAGGCATGTTTTCTTTCCTCGTCTCGCTGGTCCTTCACCACTGCTGTAAAGTTCTTCGAAGACCATTTATTTCCATTTTAACGACTTTGACCATCCAGTTTTATTCTAAAACACAGAGGGTCACAGTTAACAAATAAAACTATAACTTTAAACAAATGAAGGTACAAATTAATTATTAAACGTCTACATTATACTGCCAGTAAATAGGCTTACAAAAGTTAAACAACAGGTGCTTACCGGTTTAGAAATGCACAAGTCCATGTCCAGCACCGGGGAATACTTAGATGCATAGCAGTAGCAGTAGCCTAATATTTATACCAATTTGCGTACTTCAAAAACAAACATAATCGATTAACCAACGTTTACATGCTGCTTCTAGAACTTTCGCTATCGAACACAAGGCAGTCATGCAGCCAAGTCAAACCACGCACTGCCCGATTTCTTTTTTCACCGTCTTTTAGCCAATAACAGCGTGGAACTTGAGCGCGCCTTTGTTTAAAAGTTAGACAACGGCGCGAAAAGGGAGAGCAAAACTTCAAGGGCATGATTGATCGACGTGTCAAAATACCGCGATAGTCGGCATCGGCTCCCAACGGGGTGCGTCCATTACGCTCGAAGCTTAACTCCTTCAGTAGAAAATAGTCTAGTAACTAAAAACAAGTAGGGCGTACTAATCATGCAATTTCTCCAAAATGCCAGCTTAAACCCACGAAAATTTTAATTGTTGGTTGTGGAAGTACATGTTTTGTGCCAAAGTGACGTAATACACGATAGTACTACATTAACAAATGTGGTTTTTAATTAAAGTCGAAGACTATATAGCCCAAATATTTTGTCAACCCAATATAGAATAGTATCCTATGTTGGTTCACAAGTCTTAACACAAAAAACGTGCAACTGATAAATAAAATATTACGTCACAACTTGAAACCTTACTGATAAAAATAACAAAGATTCAGTTTCGCGCAGTTCACAAATAACTCTTCGAACACCGTGCATAATCGTACCGTGGCCAAACTTGGCATTTCCTATCATAAACCTTTGCACAAAACCGCCAATGATCTTCGGACAAACGCGGTGTATGGTTTTTCCGAGTAAGGGCCAGGCACGGAAATACCACCGGCAAACCTTACTTACATGCAAGGGAGTACTGTGGGGGCGCCGACCATCGGCCGGTCGGTACATACACCAGAGATTATCGTTGGTGAAAGACAAACGGCCTGGCATAAGTGGTAGATAATTTCTGATTGGGAAACTTGATGTTCAGAACGGGTTGATGTACCTTTCATATCACTGACATCAGTTTTTTTTCGTGACGTCTAATGTTTAATTGTAACCGAAATCACAAATTTACTACCAAAAGTACCCTTTATACAATGTTTGGTGACACAAACTTTCATTTTGCCAGTTAAAATAATCTGTTGGTATACCTACCCGTCAAGAGGTGCTATTGTAATGTAATCTGTTTCCACTGACTGGTTGACGAAATTAAAACAAGTTTTTAACTCAAGATCATCGAGTCCTTCCAAAATCGTCGCAATGGCCTGGAAAAACACAATGAAATGCTCAATAAAACATAATCTACAGACGTTAAACTTAAGATAAAAAAAACATGTGCCAATATTCGATTACCACAAGCGAAAGTTGATCGGAAAACTGAACTGGGATTATTTTGTCCCATCTTGTGCTCTCGTCAACAAGACCATTCCTCGCATTCGGTTCAATAATATCGCCACCGTGGAGAAAGTTATCTGAAAAAAGTTGGCACCATGCACATGAAAAATTTATTAAATGGGTTGGTAGTTACCAGTGATAAAACTTGTGTTTATTGATTTGGCCCTGTGATTCTAGCAGCAATTTCAAACTATAAATTATAGCTTTTGATATTTTTTTACATCTGGCCCACTGTGCAAAGTGGTCCTCTATTTATAGCTTTTGATGTTCCTTTACAACTGGCTTATTGTACACAGGTGAAGGTTCAAATTTTGCAGTGACTTGAATTTTTACTTCACAACTCTTGAATGAAAACTGCTGTTTCCTACCTTCGTTTATTTCCGTGATGCGTCTTTTGTTCCCAACGTCGATTGCAGTAGGGTTTGATGTCAGGCTGTTTTCTAAAGCAAATATTAGTACAAATCATAACAAGTTTACACAAATGTTTGTCCTTGTTTAGTTATGCTTCTGATACATTGAGTTATATTCCATAATCTTACATACAAATGTTCACCCCTTTATTTAGTACTTAAAAGAAATGGTATATTGTAAGATGTATTCATGTTTTATCCAAAACCACACCGTAAGAAACATATGTTATCCCTAATCCCTTCTCGTACATTACCTTTTTCCTTTGGCTTTAAGCTTGCGGTCTGTAAGGGAAAGATTTTGTTAAATTTTCGAACTAAATTCAAAAACCTAAAATGAACAAGAATTAAATACCTGACACAGGTGGAGTTGGAGAATCACCACAAGCACAAGCACAATAAGCTTGCTGCACAGATCTTCCCTCATGTTGGTATTCGACTGCTTAAATGTAAGTGCAAATATCATCAGCAGTAATATCCCAGCAACATCGCTCTAAAAATATACACTAGGAACACCTGCACACTGAGAACAAGTGCTGTAAGGATGTATAAATTGACGTCATATACATATTACTTCTGCTGTATAAAACGTTATGGGTTCATTCTCACTGAACTGCTATTTACAGCAGGGGTGTGCGACCCTAAACTACCAGAGAGCCAAATACAATCATCCGCATTACACTGCGAGACGCATCTTGGTTTAACGCACATTCTGTTTACAAGGGAATTTTCCGTTGTTCGCTTTACTTTCCTGGTGACATTGTTATGTCAAAAAAAATAGACTAAACCCTTTACAGAAATAGTTTGCAGAACACGTGTGAACTAGCTGTGAGATCGTTCTGGCTGTACTGTATTATTTACAGAACTAGCGTGTCTGGACTGACTGAACAAGAGAGTTCCTCGTATTCTCTTGTGTTTGTTTTTCTGAAAACACAACAAAGGAAGATCATATTTCCATGGTTGCTGTTTACGGACCCGATCCCCGGTCGCATAAAAGCTGTGACCCACTGACTCGTCACACGTATCATTGAAGAATGCTAAAGATCATTAACCAAACATTCATTTTTTTTATTGGCGAGTCAAACTGCAAACTCGGTTACTGCAACATTAGTACAAACAAATGAAGTTGCGTGACATCATATTAAATGCGCATTTCCGCTATAGATTAAAAAACGCTTATGCGATAAATATTATTGCGAAGGGTGCTGAATTTCTGAGAATAAATCAGACGTTTCCTTAAAGGGTTACATTATTTACCTTAAGGGTTTATTACTCCGGTAGAATATGAAATGATTCTTTCCGGCAGCCGCATATCAAATTTAATTCCAGAAAACTGTGTAGACTGAACGAAGTAGCGGGAATCCATACCTTTCAAGAACGTATCATTTCACAACGCCATAAATATCGCAACTGTAGTTTCGCACCTTTGTTCGATTTTGTCATTCTTCTATTGAGCGATGCGTCGACCGCGTCGGTGTTTGATTCCAGGTTGTTTCCAAAGTTGCGCAATATTTTGTAAGAGTTTCTACCTTGCGCCTGTGAGCGGAAAACAAGGGCGGACAGCAGGCAAGTTGACACGATTTCTGCTTTATCACGATGACACGATGATCACAATTTGTATCTTTTTATCAACTGTAACGCCAGCCTCTTACAACGCTAATAGATTTATTGCCGTTACATCACACTGTGTTGCAGCATTCACCTTGTTTCTTTACCAATACGTTGTGCGACCAAACAATTTAATTGGTAAACAATCTCCTTTCGGAACTTGTATCTTGCAAGTGTTATTGTATTTAAAAAAACGCCCGTTCTAATTATCTGTGCCTAAGCCTTGGCTCAATCAGCAGCGGTAAGCACCGCCCACAAGTGTGTCCCGACGCGCATTTTTGCATGAGAATTTTAAAAAATGGCTGATACTTGTCACTAAACCAGTTTATTTCTTGCATTTAGAAAGTCTGCTAAATTAAATGCTTGTAAATTGAGGATTAAAAGGGCCGGTTTGCAATTTGATGTACTTGTTTTGCTTCCGCTTATTGAAATAGCTTTGGCGAGTTTAATTTCTTCTGGAAACACTTTAGCCCACACACAATCGTTAATAATTTCCGATAGGACTAGTGACATATGTGGGGATAACTGATGTAGTTTGGTTCGATTGGTTTGCAAAGTTTGGCTTGTTTGTCATACCAGATGATTTTTATTTTTCTCCACTGTCTGCAGCGGAACTTTGGTCCTGTTTATTTCAACATAGTAATTTTGCGCATTTATTTTACCGCCAGATGGCCCAGCACTAACACCTGACCAAGTGATTGAGATGTGGTGGAATAGTTGTTGCCTGGACAACCGCCGAAATTCGTTGGCGAAGCACTGGGATCTCTATGTCCGACAGTTTGTCGTCCTTGTCTGAGCTTTTCAGCGTTTTGTGCGGCCAGGTTACGTTTGGGAGGCTGCTTGGCCCCCCTGGTTGCCGATACAGGCGCCAAAAATGCGTTGGTTGTCCCCTTATACGACACTGGTCGCGGGTAACCACAGGAGAAGTACCATGACCGTCTTGCCACTGTGACTTTGTGTTGGTCTTACCCAGTTACACTCCTTACATACTTTGAAGCCGGTATTGATTAAACTTGCCCAACTTACCTTTACGACATGCATTACAAAGTGAGTAAAACTGCGTCATATAATAGTGTCTAGTAGGTCAGCTTTACCGCATGTTATTTCTAAATTATTGTTTCTGTGTAAAGCTTTATTTGTCTAACCTGCTTGTGACAACGTGTTTGCAGCACAAGTGTGTGTGTCCCAATGTAAATGAATATTGGTGCTCCTCTCTTGTCCTTTTAGAATACAATTGTCTGTTGCACTGCTTTGTCCATCAACTTTGTGCAGTTTAAACACGTACTTATAAAAAAAACGTTTTTGAATATTTATACATGTGGAAGGACATCTGTTAGTGAAGGATGCTTTTGCGCTGGATAGTGGTCATAACAATGTCACGGACTTCGTTATTAATTTTCGACAGGACTAATGACATACGTTGGCACCTTACAGCTGTAGGTATGCAGCCCTGTTTTGTTTGCTTTTTGAAGTTGCTTATCATTTTAGTATGTTTCTTTTGTGTGAAAAAATCGTATTTTATATCACTGGTGTAGATACTCTCCGAACGAAAACCCAGGGGTTGGCGCAGGTTCAGGATTACTGCATTAAACTGAATCAACAAAACGCTGTTTCGACCTTTTACATACTTGCGTGAAGTTTTCGTACCACCAGCCTCCGTTCCAGACATGTCCAGTGGTGTAGTGCTGCTGGATTCGGGTCAAGGGACAGGAAAGAGCAGTAGGCTTATGCAGAGAGCCCCGGCACCTATTGCCGCTACACTCCGGAACATTATATTGGTTCATAGAAAAAAATACAATGGGTTTTGTTAGGCCTTTAGTCGAGTCAGATGCTTTGTCCGTCTCAGGACTATATGTGAGGTATATTCTTTCTTCAGAACATTGCAAATTTCATGCACTATTTAACCAATTGTCGTGAGGTAATCGTGTTTCAATGGTCAACACAGTTAACCAAAACCAACTTTTTCTAATAGCATTCCGCTGCGTATCTCTGTGTTAAAAATTTTAGTGTTTAACCGCAAGTTACGAAAAATACCAAACATGCTGTACACTTTGTAAATGGTTGCTGTAACTAGTGAAGGTCTTTGAACCGTAAATTTAATTCCTGCAAATCCTCTTCTACCAGCTAAATTTATGCACTCATGTTTATTGTATGTACACAATTTACGGTTTTAAAAAGTTTCAATAAGAAGATACAAACTAGAAATGTTTGTAAAAACGTAAAAGACGATTTACAAGTAGCCTACTGCCTTGTATCTCCTGTTAAGAATGTTTTCTTTTACTTTCGCTAATTTTCGACGAAATCGAGTGATATTAAACCCATAGCTTTAAATGTTATTTTGTTTAGCAACATTATTCTTAGAGTTGTAGTTTAGCTGAAATTATTACTTTTTAATACTGTTTCTGTTGATAATATCTCTTATTTTAGTTTTTTTTCCATTGTTTCTTGCAAAGTTAAATCGCATGTACTTTTCCAATCCCAATACCCTAAGACACAATTAAAGATCAATGTGAAAAAAGCATACAACGCATCTCCCGGAAAACAATACAACCGCCCAAAGATACTGCCAGCAATTTAATTGTGTTGACCCCGAGGTGGTTGATTCTGATCGACTTGTGAAAGTAGTTGGTGTCATTGTAGTTGTAGTCGTTGCTGCTGCTTCTGCTGCTGCTGCTGCTGCTGCTGTAGGCGTGTTGGTCGTTGTTGCTGTTGTAGTCGTGGTGGTGGTTTGGCTTGCTTCCGAACGCGTCCAGTTATTCATGTCTTAGAAAAAAGTATCACTGTACAGGTGAGGATATTCTATATGATGTTGGAACCGTATATAAAGGGGCATGGATTTGGTGAAAAGCAAAGTGGAACTATTTTGCTAGCACTCACCTGTGACTTGTACAGAAATGATAATTGAATCGTGCTTGAGGTACGACCTTGTATTGCGGACTTCATCTACCTTCACGAAGGTTCGATAGCCCCATCCATTATTAAATCCCTGCGAAAATATGATTTCCAACAACAGTGTTCCAACATAGAAATTACTTACAAAAAGTAATTGTCTTTTTACCGTAGTTGGTTTTTCCCATTGTGCCACAGAGTTTGTGAGGAAATTTGAAACCACGTTACTTTGCTGCAGAACGTCGGAAGTTTGATCGAGGAGAGAAAGTTTAATGTATCGATTTTGAAAGGGCCATTCAAGCTGGTCGTCATTTACTCCTTGTGCGATGTGGAAGTACACAGACATGGAACTTGTGTCAGGTGCCAAACTGTCCCCTACCGGGAAAACCTAAAGAGAAAAAAACGTTTGTTTTATTTCCCCATGCTTTTCTAGAGAAAAAAGCACAAAAATTGAATTTCGTTGACCGGTTATTCTAAATGCGGCAAACTTTAAACAAACTGGCGAATCAAAGTACAGAAAAGGGCATGTTTTTTTAAATAGATTTTAAATTGCCCCTGGGCCCGAATGCATTGGAGCATGGGGCGTATATTTTCTATTCCGTCACTGTGCTCAGCAATACCAATGCCTTAACACCTTGTCAAATGAAAAGAAAACCATATATTACTGATATCAGAAAAGCGTAGCCGTCGTCTGTGTACATTATCGGACTCCTAAAGACGTCGTTTTGGCTGGATGTACTGAGAGTTTCAGAAAAGCCTTCAAGGGTGAAGAAACCTGTTTCACAAGACCTGTCAATCACGTTGACGTCATCGATTGCGACAACATCCAATGATCCTGAAAATGTTCAGAGGAGAAATTACGATCGTTTGTTTGTTTGTTTTTCATGTTTTCGAGAGCTTATTTTTAAAGGTATTATTTTTAAATTTTTACTTCCCCCACCACTGATATAATCTCCCTTCCTCCCATTTCCATTTTTATCGTAAATGATATTTTTGTCGTAACAGTAATTGTTTGAGTTTATTGACCTTTCTTTGGATCATGAACTTTTGTGTCTAAACCAAAAAAGGTCTGCTGTGGCCAAATGATCAAAAAAAATGATCACAAACTAACAGACCTGCTGTGGCCGTAAAGACAAGTTTAAATTCGGATGGAGCTGAGATTGTCACTCGCGCCTTCCTCCACATATCACCTTGGTCTCCAGTCATCGTAAATATTTCGGTGAGATCAGACGTGGTTGACTCCAAAGCCACACTAATGCGAACACAACAACACCAAAAATATTATCATTTTTGTTCGGACCAAAACTGCAAAAAGGTTAAACTATTTCACCTTAAAGTCATTGTTGCATTTGACGAACGCATGTAGTAAGAGAATTCCAGACACTGCTTGCTGACAGTGGACTCCAACAGTGGGGTTCGAACCAACAACGATAAAGGTGTAATGTTTGATGAGCTTGCAATCAGGATGTTTCCTGAAATTTTTGTTGACCATCAAGCTAAATTTCTTGACACATGGACAGAATTACATATCGAAAGTACACGCCTGATCATTAAGTTTCTTGCAGTTGCACTAACTTCAAATATTCTACGGCATTTGTAACGTCTATACCTCTAAACCTGTCAACTGTTTGTTTAGACTGTATACTGACGAACGACATGGCCAATCATGTGGAATATTTACAAATGGATGCAAATTTGCTAACCTGATGCAGTTTCACCAAACGTTGCGTCGGTTTGCGGAGAAGCTGATGATGTGACTGATTGACGTATCCAACCTGTGCCTTGTGGTACATATCCACAGATAGCAACGTCTTCAAAGTCGCAAAAGTAGGAATATCTATGCGTATCACCTGCGATGCAGTTATGTATAAAGGTGCTTCTCATCAAACATGTTGATTTACTTACCACAATCGTACATTCGTCGAATTTTTGTGAGATCACCCGAACTCAAAGCTTGTCCTGTTCCGATTACACTTTGAAAATCGGAGTTGATGGTCACGATTGACGGCAAACCGTTTGTTCTGTAAAACATTATTTGAAAGAGAGTGTGCTTGTGTTAATGTAACAAAATACGTCTACTTACGAAAATGCGTTTTCAGTGTAATGCATGATTGAATTGTAATCGTACGGAACACGTTGATGATCCACGAAACTGCTTTGGTATTTAACAAAGTTGTGTTGGTGTTCTAAAATGAAAATTCTCAATTACTTTCTAAAGCATTTTGAAATTGACCCAAACTTTACCTTGCAACACATTTTCTAAGTGAACGGTGACGTAATCGTCGCGGTCGGGCCTCGACTGTTCGTGAAAGAGACCAAGAGCGTGCAAGACTTCATGTTGCACTGTATCTATCAATTCACAACCGGATCCAATTGAAAGAGTTTGAGGACCGCCTCGACGACCAACAGACGAAAAGCATCTGGAAGGTAAAACTCTTCTTTTGGATAAAAGAGGTGAAGAGGACATATTGATTAAATTCCTCTATTTTGACAAAATCGCTGACATACTGTACGTGTTACATGAACTTGATGTTCAGAACGGATTGATGTCCCTTTGATATTAGTAACATCAGTTTCGTTTTCATGACGTATGCTTAATTGTAACCGCAAGATTTACTACCAAACGTACCCTTTATACACTGATTTGAGATACAAACTGCTTTCATTTTGCCAGTTGAAACCATCTTTTGTGATACCTACCCGTCAAGAGGTGCTATTGTAATGTAATCTGTTTCCACTGACTGGTTGACGAAATTAAAACAAGTTTTTAACTCGAGATCATCGAGTCCTTCCAAAATCGTCGCAATGGCCTGAAAAAAACCATGAAATGCTCAATAAAACTTAATCTACAGACGTCAAACTTAAGATAAGAAAAACAGTAATAATGTGCTCATATTCGATTACCAGAAGCGAAAGTTGGTCGGAAAACTGAACTGGGATTATTTTGTCCCATCTTGTGCTCTCGTCAACAAGACCATTCCTCGCATTCGGTTCAATAATATCGTCACCGTGGAGAAAGTTATCTAAAAAAAGGTTGGCATCACTCAACCAATTTATTAAATGAGCTGATGTTTACCAGTGATAAAACTTGTGCGGCATAATCTGGTTTTGTGACTCTAGCAGCAATGTATAACGATAAATTATAGCTTTTAATTTTTTTCACAACTGGCTCATTGTACCCAGGTGAAGGTTCAAATTTTGCTGGATATCTCTGGAATAAAAACTGCTGTTTCGTACCTTCGTTTATTTCCGTGATTCGTCTTTTGTTTCCAGCGTCGATTACAATGGTGTTTGATGTCAGGCTGTTTTCTACAGCAAAATAAACTGAGTATAAAAAGTGTACACAAATGTTTACCATTTTTTCACTTGAACTTTTATGCTAGCTTCTTATATATTGAGTTACGTCCTTGACCGTATATAAATATTGCAGCTCTTCTGCATTCAAATTCAACATGGCACTATATTGTAGGACATATTCGTGTTTCCTTCAAAACCACACGGTACAAAATAAATATTATTCCTAAACTTTTCCCGTACATTACCTTTTCCCTTTGGCTTTGAACTTGCAGTCTGCGAGGAAAAGGTTTCGTTAAATTTCAGAACTAAATTCTCAAATGCTGGAGAAAAAGTTACGTACGTGACACAGGGGAAGTTGGAAAATTACCACAAGCACAAGCACAAGAAGCTTACTGTACAGATCTTCCTTCATGTTAATACTCGACTGCATAAATACTTGTGGAAATATAATCAGCAGAAATCACCCAGCAACATCGCCTAAAAATATATATACTAGGAACACTTGCACACTGAGAACAAGTTAAGTTTTTAACTGTAATCGCAATAAATTGAAGTAACACACATATTACTTCTGCTGTATAAAACTTTATAGGTTCATTCTGGCTGAACTGCTATTGACAGCAGGGGTGTGCGACCTTTAATTACCAGAGGGCAAAATACAATCACCCGCATTAAGCGCACCTATGTTTATCACACATTCTGTTCACAAAGGAATTCCGTTTCCGTTGTTCACTTGACTTTCCTGGTGACATTGTTATGTTAAACATAATAGACTAAACTCTTTACAGAACTAGTTTACAAAACACGTGTGAACTAGCTGTGAGATCGTTCTGGCTGTACTGTATTATTTACAGAACTAGCGTGTCTGGACTGACTGAACAAGAGAGTTCCTCATATTCTCTTGTGTTTGTTTTTCTTCAAAGCACAACAAAGGAAGATCATATTTGTATGGTTGTTCTTTACGGACCTGATCCCCGTTTGGGTCGCATGAAAGCGAATTCGGTTGCTGCAACAATAGCATAAACAAATGAAGTGACATCATATTTAATGGGCATTTGCGCTACAAATGAACAAATTACAAAACGCCTTTGCGAATATTATTGCGAAGGGTGCTGAATTTCTGAGTATTAATCAGACGTTTATTTAATTAAGGGTTACATTAATTACATTTAAGTTTATTACTCCGGTAGAACATGAAATGATTTTGTGCTTACTTTTACAAACAGTGTGGGCTGACAAAGCACATGCAGACGTAAGTGGTGTAAAACAACAAACAGTTACATGAAGTAGATATCGCGTAATTTTCCCACTGAGACCATTTCCGGCAGCCGCATACCAAATTTAATTCCAGAAATTAACTGCAAAAAACTATGTAGACTAAAAGAAGTAACGGAAATCCATACATTTCAACAACGTAACATTTCACAACGCTATAAATATCGCAACTGTAGTTTTGCACCTTTGTTCGATTTTTTTCATTTTTCCATTGAGCGATGCGTCGACCGCTTTAGTGTTTGAACTCCACAGTTGCGTAACATTTGTAATAGTTTCTAGGCACCTAGCGCCTATGGACGGACGGCGACAAGCTGATACGACTTCTGACTTATGATGACACGATGATCACAATTTGTATCTTTTTATTAACTGGAACGGCAGCCTCATACTAATAAACTTATTGCTGTTGCATCATACTGTATTGCAAGATTTAACTTGTTTCTTTAGCAATACGCTGTGCGACTATGCTTAAACAATTAGTGAACAAAATACAGCTAGCAAGTGTTTTGGCTGCGTATCTTTTCATTTTCAAGGGCTTCTTCGGTCACGATTCTGTTTTATTCTTTTATTTCTGTGCCATTGCCCTTTACAACAAAATCGTTATTTCCAGGAATTTTTTAATTGTATTTCTGGCGAACAGATGGTTAATCGTTTAAACACTACGGTATATACATGTAGATATATATGGGTCGTTCACAGTTAGCTTCAAAAAGACAGCAAATGAGCAAAGTGCCTTTTGTCGTATACTACGAACGGTTGCGATTAACAAGTGGATATATAACAACTAAGCGAACTTAAGCGAGAATATAATGAAAAGCAAACTACTGCGTTTCGTGACTTAATAGATTTGAACCAAAAAGTTCAAAACGCAAATAATAATATACAATGCAACGGACCCTCGCCATGAAAATATCGGCCCGGCGGAACCACATTGCTTGTCATCATCTTCCACCGCTGTTTTTTTCGGTAAACGTTCCCATTGGTTCATGTCTGGCACAGAAACAAAACATTTTTCATCGTTTTTATTTCAATTTTCGTTTCGGATAAAGATTTGCGGAACACATGGTTAATGCTTAAATAGCCCTAAAGGGATTTTCGTTAGTTCGTTGTTGTACGTTTCCTACTTTAATTCCACATACGTTTTAAATCATATTGACTTACCTTTGACCTCTACGAAAAGTAGCAACCCAGCTAACAATTTGACGTCCTTTCGACGTAGATTTTTGGTTATGTTTGGTCGATAAGACGTTATAACCGAACGTTTGTTTTACGTAAATGTGTCGACTCCAGACGACGTAGATGCGACGTTCGAATCTACGTTGTACAACTACGTTATTTATACGTTTATAAAACGTAACTACGAACGTTTAAAATTACGTTTTCAAAACGTAAATCATGACGTTATTTTACCTTGTACAATGACGTTATTTATACGTACATCTAAACGTTATTTTTACGTAATAGTTTCGATTCCAAACGACGTAGATGCGACGTTAAAAGTTACGTTGTTCAATGACATTGTTTAAACGTTTCACATGAACATTATTTTTACGTAAAAGTGTCGACTCCAGACGACGTAGAAGCGACGTTAAAAATTACGTTGTTCAATGACATGATTGAAACGTTTAACATGAACGTTATTTTTACGTAATATTTTCGATTCCATACGACGTAAATGCGACGTTTAATATTACGTTGTTCACTGACGTTATTGGAAACGTTCGCATGAACGTTGTTTTTGCGTAATATTTTCGATTCCATACGACGTAAATGCGACGTTTAATATTACGTTGTTCACTGACGTTATTGGAAACGTTCGCATGAACGTTGTTTTTGCGTAATATTTTCGATTCCATACGACGTAAATGCGACGTTTAATATTACGTTGTTCACTGACGTTATTGGAAACGTTCGCATGAACGTTGTTTTTGCGTAATATTTTCGATTCCATACGACGTAAATGCGACGTTTAATATTACGTTGTTCACTGACGTTATTGGAAACGTTCGCATGAACGTTGTTTTTGCGTAATATTTTCGATTCCATACGACGTAAATGCGACGTTTAATATTACGTTGTTCACTGACGTTATTGGAAACGTTCGCATGAACGTTGTTTTTGCGTAATATTTTCGATTCCATACGACGTAAATGCGACGTTTAATATTACGTTGTTCACTGACGTTATTGGAAACGTTCGCATGAACGTTGTTTTTGCGTAATATTTTCGATTCCATACGACGTAAATGCGACGTTTAATATTACGTTGTTCACTGACGTTATTGGAAACGTTCGCATGAACGTTGTTTTTGCGTAATATTTTCGATTCCATACGACGTAAATGCGACGTTTAATATTACGTTGTTCACTGACGTTATTGGAAACGTTCGCATGAACGTTGTTTTTGCGTAATATTTTCGATTCCATACGACGTAAATGCGACGTTTAATATTACGTTGTTCACTGACGTTATTGGAAACGTTCGCATGAACGTTGTTTTTGCGTAATATTTTCGATTCCATACGACGTAAATGCGACGTTTAATATTACGTTGTTCACTGACGTTATTGGAAACGTTCGCATGAACGTTGTTTTTGCGTAATATTTTCGATTCCATACGACGTAAATGCGACGTTTAATATTACGTTGTTCACTGACGTTATTGGAAACGTTCGCATGAACGTTGTTTTTGCGTAATAGTTTCGATTCCATGCGTTACAAATTACGTTTGCAACTACGCGATTTATACGCACAAATAAACATAATAACGAACTTCTACAACACCTATACTTGCTGTGACATATCTGACTGTAATCTTCTTACACTTGCAATGTCCTACTGAACCTGCGTTCAGCTTCTTCACTAATGTTACATTGTAAACAATTTACCATGCCAGGGAATTAGGGAAAGGATATAGTATTGAAGTAAAAAAACACGGCAATATAAAATAAAAAGATTGGCAGTAAACTCAAAAAAGGCGAGAAAAACTAAGAAAAATAGTCTGTGGTCTGGCAAATCGCACGACTTTACATGTCTGACTCCCGGGTTTGTTTTTAACAGGGTGTTACTTTTTTTAGGAAATTTCTTTACAATAATAACGTTTAACGATTTAACACAAAAATTGCTCTATTGCACTAACACTGCCCGAAGGACAAACATGAACAGTTTTGCGTTTTACCGACCTTGTGTAAAACACGGTATTATTAAAACTAGAAAGTAAAATGTGCATGGTAACAAACAGTGGATTGAAAAATGAAGATAAATACAAATCGAAAGTCCGGCGGTGTAGAACGAAAATCCCCGCATTTCTTGGAAGAATATTTACTCCGAATCTGACTGCGTGCGTGATACATCGAGTGAGCTGTTGGCACTTTCACCCTGCAAACGAAATCAAAAAAGTTAGAACTTTTGGTACTTTTGATTAGTTTATGGTAAAAATGCGTCATTAAGCGAAGTGGATATGCATCCCAATGGTACCAATTCTCACATACATCAGGTTAGAAGACTAGACATGTCCACATTGCCATTTACGCACTAAAATCAGTGTCACAAAATGTTGTAAATAGTCTCTTTCCATTGAATATGATTCCTAATAGGCTAGCTTAGCAGTCCACTTTGCATCCCTTCTATAACATCAACTTACAGACCCGCGGAATGAACTAACAGGGCACTAAAACACCCCCAAATTGACCTAAATTGTTTTTTTTAAATATGTACTACTTATTTTTATTACACTTTAATCTGATAATATAACTAGAGAGGTGGCGTTCTCCATATTTGAAGTTTATGAATAGTAGTGATGTTTTAGGATGTGATCAGTTTAAAAACTGTGGGAAAACAAAAAGTAAAGATTTCCACATATATTCTAACCAAATCATTTCTTACATTATGGCAATTACAATCTCACAGTCAACTAGAGAGGTGGCGTTCTCCATATTTTCATTCCACATACACTACCACCTCAAAATGATGTTCTCCACATATACCATTTTCTCCATTACATTGGATATATTTTCAATACCCACATTACGGGGGGTCCCTAATTCCCTTGGCATTTTATAACATTATTGTTTTTGCTAGCATAAACATATGGGTCGGGGGGGACATGCAATTTCTGAATAGTAGTGATGTTTGTAGAACGTGGTCGGTTTAAAAATCAGTTTTCCAAATTTTAAAACAAAGATTTCCATTTATAATATAACTAAATCATTACCTACATCATGTCAACTTCAATCTCAATGTCAAAAGCATGAACTAAACCTCACAGTTACACTAACCAATAGTTTGACCTGCAGTGACCTTTGGTCAGGCCGTAGTAAACTACAAACTCTAAACGACCCTTTAAAAATTGGTGGGAAAACAAAAAGTAAAGATTTCAACATATATTCTAAAAAATCATCTTTACATGATGCCAATTACAATCTCATTGTAAACAGCACAATTTAAACCCCACAGCCAATAATTGGACCTACAGTGACCTTTAGCCGAGCCGCAACAAACTCCTAACGAATTTCTTCAGCGTGGTTTNGGTAATGCGCTATAAATTCAACAACAACAACATTACCCTTCTTGACCAACTAACCATGCGCTTACCCCCCCCCCCCCAACAGAGTAGAAAGCAAAGTTATTGTAAGGTATCACAATTACAACGTTATCTAGTAGACGCATTTCTTTACGCTACGCAATCACCTAAACCAGTGATGTAATATAATATAAACAGCTGAGCTTCGTCCGTCATAAAACAATACAAATAAAATGAAACGCCCGCCTGCCGCACCCTATGAACGCCCGTTTATGTGTGAAGTAGCAGACTGACCAACCGTTGAGCCGCTTGAGTCGTAAAATCGTCAATCACTCCCTCGCGCAGGTCGTTTTGCATTTGGGGCAAAACAGCCAGCTGTTATACACGTATTTGTGGCTGC
>QXVZ01021440.1:0-11568 GCA_008931825.1 Phallusia fumigata | reverse complement strand
ATCAACTATCAAAATAGGAAACTTCTAGGATACTTACTGTGTTAAATATAGTTGTTTTAAAAATTTTACATTTTGGGGACATGTGGGTGAACCGATGGGTGAATTGGGGTAAAAAGTTGACAGTGCACAACTTCAGATACACATCTATCATGTGTGAAAATTTGAAGAAATTCGGACAACTCCTTCATGACCAAAACGTGGGAACAAACTCGCGTTAGCATTAACTGGGAATTGTGGTTAATGACTACATACATAACTTAACTTCATTTTCACTTATGAAACCAAACAAAAATAGGCAAAACTGAACAAATAAATTGCAATGATGCACTGTCTTCTACATGGCAAAATAGCAAACATGTTGAGATCATCATCATTGCCAAATTTAATTTTAGCGAAATGCCCGACTGGCTGCCTTGAATGAACGCCTGTTTTGTGTGCAATAGTCCGTTACCAACCGCATACATATGTACGTTTCAAATTTCAATACGTTTGGTTTAGCAAGTTTCGAGTCAAGGGCATGCAAACAAAAAATGGAATATTTGGGTTTAAAAAGGTAAAAAATGGGTGAGTCTAAACTAAAGTCATAAAATACTTTGTATTGTATCAACCATGAAAACAAGAAACTTCTAGGTGGCTTACTTTGGTAAATATTGCTGTTTCAAAATTTTTACATTTTGGGGTTAACCGATCAGTGAAATGGGTAAAAAGTTGTCAGTCGCAAACTTCAGATATCCATGCATTATGTGCAAAAAATTATGAGATATTCAAACTACTCTTTCTTGCTTAAAACAGATAACAAACTCATGTAAACAACAAAATGAATATTTGAGGTTAACAGTTAAAAAAATGGGTAAAATTAAACTAAAGCCCAGAAATCGTTTAAAATATTTTGCATTGTAACGACTATCAAAATAAGAAACTTCAAGGTGACTTTCTTTGTTAACTATTGCTGTTTAAAAAATTTACATTTTGGGGGCCTGTGGGTGAATTGGGGTAAAAAATCAGTACACAACTTCAGATACCCATTTATCATGTGTGAAAATTTGAACAACTCCTTTGTGATGGTCAGTTTGCTATAAACATTTGACCAATTTTGGGGTTGGTGAGGTAACTGCTGACCTGAGGGTATGAAGTAAATAAGTGATGACACTGCAGTGAACCAATCTATTATCTGATAAATTATGTTGGTGCAGTTTTATTCAAATCTATCAAATGTTTCTTGCCATAAGTGCATGCATAAGTTGCATGAGAAAAATAGCCCCATTTAAAAAAAAACCCAACCTGTCCGTAGAGTCAGAGCTGTTTGCCTCTTGTTTTGTTTTCATTACAGTTGGTTTGGATAAATTGAAATTAAACTTTACTGTAAAATGGAGTGTACAGCATTAAAATTTGTGCTGTTTATCAAAATTACCTTGTAATGCTCCCCACCTTCTCGCCGGGGAGCATGTTTCAAAAAGTCTCCAATTTCTTTTTCCACACTTTTTAAATCAGCAGTCTTGCTGCTCCGCAGACTTGCCTCTGATACAAAAGAGTTCAGTTAAATTTCTATAAATGCAGTAATTTGGGGTCACAACAAACTTACTTAATATTGCTTTATTGCTAAGGGTCTTGCAAAAAGCAACTTTTCCCTTTCGTCCCTTGTAACTGTAGTGCGACCACATTTTGTTGGTGCCGATTACCTTAAGCATTCTTCTTACTATTTCTCCCACTGAAGAACCTCCCAGGCTTGCCAAGAAGTTTATCTAAAATTAAAATCCCAGAGTGACTTTGTAATGTAAGCTTAAGTAGTAAAATAATACAGAATTTGGTTCAATTATAAATACTGCTGAGTAGTGGTGTTTACACTAGGATTTTCACACTACTACACACAAAAACTTCATTGTAATGCTTACTAGGGCCTTTTGAAAGGTTTTACTCTCCAGTTTTGTTTCCAAAACCTGCAAGGAATCTAATGGTTTTTGAAGGAGGTCCAACTCCTCCAAGTCTTTATTGCCTTCAGGTTTTTCTGATTTTATCAGGTCTTTCACATTTTCCAATATGGACCTAATTTCTTTAAGCTCATCTAATATAATATGCAATGTAGGAGCTGAAAAGCAAAAAAATTACTAACAGTTACAGAAATCTTTGATATTATGCAAAGCAACCCACATTCTTCAAGCTGGGAAGTTCCTTCGCATTCTGCAGGTTCAACTTCTATAACACAGATATAATGACACTTATTTTGCAAAGAGTCAGGACAAGACATTATCACCATTAACCATATTTAGAAACTAGAAGGGTGGCATTTACCAAATTGCCATTGCATAGACACTATCACTCAATTTGTAAAGGATATTCACTCCATTAGTTAGTTGATCTTTTATAAGGTATGATTGTTTCTGTGGGCAGACATGCATGGGTCCCTACACATGCAAAGTAGAGGATTATGCATCTATCTATCTATACACATGTCAAAATAGTAGCAGATATTGCAAAAAAGTTTCATAAAATCTACAAAACATAAACTTAAATTAAACAATTCTGACATTGTTTAAAAATTTGACCTATTTTAGAGGGTTAACAGTGTAATTACTGGGGCTATGGCTTTAAATTATTATTTGACACACCAGAATGGCATGTTCTAAAAACTGTGTAAATTTCAACAAATTTGGACATCGTTTAATAATTTGACCCATTCTGGGAGGCTAGCGGGGTAACCACTGGGTCTGTGGGGTTAACTGAAACTAATGACACATCACCAGGCCATCTATTTCAGCTGTGAAAGTTTCATCCAATTCCACCAAACATTTCATGTCAAAAGTGCATAGACAAGCTGCAGGGGGAGAAAAAACAAAAAAAACAGAGTGAAACAAATGTGTGTCTATAGGGGACCCATAATAAAATACTTGGTTGTGTTCTTAATTTACTTGTACAAAATCACAAGCCACCCACCTTCTTCGATTTCTGAAACGTCTTCTCTCCTTTTTTTTGAAGGTCCCGCCTCTACAATGCAGTTGCAAGTTTAATCGACACAAAATTTTTAAACACTTAAGATGTGACAACAATCACAGAAACTGATGTTGTATCACACCTGTCATAGTTGTGGAAACATTTTGCCCCTCCTCAGACTCTTGAGTTTCATCTAAACACCGGATGTAAAAAAGGTAAAGAAAAGATCAGTATGAACAAGTAAAATTAAATATTAGTACCATGATTAAAATATATTTCTGGCACGAACAGTGCTTCAATTGCCACCAACTATAAATGTGTATTACAAAAATGTATCTACAAAAGCTAATTAGAATGTATTTGCTTAACACTATAAAGAAAACTGATGCACATGGCATCAAAATGCTTGATTAACATAGAGCAAACATTGTCATTTAACAAAAACCTAGTCTTATTCATATAGCACCAAGAGTTCAGTATATCAGCTGATTTTTTAACATTACCTCATTCATGTTAAGTAAATACAAAACATGTTACAGAAATGGCTACCTAAAATTATATCGAAGTGATCCAACCATAGTTAAGGGCCAATTAAGAAAATTTCCACCTTTAACTTGATAATGACCAATTTTCAGCAAACCTTTTGTGGTTACGACTCATGTGACATACTGAACTTTTCCATTGTGACAAATTTAAACAGATAACATGTCTTTGTACTGTGTTTCATCAACAAAAACCATTTTTTGAAACAAATGGTACAGAGGTTTATCATGTAATAAAACACATAGGTGTGAACACAAAAACAAATTGAAAGCCAGAAAAATTGCATGCCACTATTTTGGGGACAAAGTAAAATCTGACCTTCATCAATTAAAAAACGGGCCGGCCTCTTTCTTCTTCTTACATCTTTTTCCTCATCTGAATCCAGATTTGAGGTTTCCTCCGCCAATATGCATTTTTTTAATGCGTTGTTGAAGTCCACTGCAATACAAGTTTCTGACATTATGACAAGATACAAAAGTACAACAATATATTTCTAGACACCATCAAGGACTGATTAAAAAACACTGTTAAAGACACTGGTTCACCCAAAAACAAAAGGATTCTGTAATTACATGCACGAAGTTTTACATTTACCAGTTTCAAGCATTTTTTTGATGTTGTACGTGCTCCAGTTTAATGGGTCAGGCTTTTCTCCCCTTCTAGCCTTTTGCTTAGCTCCAGTACGGGGCCAAAAACACTTAAGATCCTATGACAAGTTGCAAATTGATTTTCTCATCTTTGATAAGAAATAATAGGTAAAAGTTGCTTACTGGTGCGCTGCCTGGCACAATCCAGGATCCATGAATCACCTCTACAGTTCCTTCCTCAATAAATTCCACAACAACAAACATGTTTTCTAATTACTTTTTTCTTAATTGCCTGTAAAAAAAAACAAAAAAAACAAAAAAAAACAGAAGGATAGCTTTCCCCACATTGCCATTCCACATCAACTATATATACATACAGATATATTGTCCTATTTAAAGAAGGTTACTTGGAATTCTCTTCACTATTGTTCCATCGGCTTTTTTTGGCATTATTGTTACTGAATGCACACTTGTATAGTGTTTGACCCCCAATTAAAGGAGGTAAAGACACTGTGTTTCTTTTTGAAGGGAAACAGTAAATCTAATTTGCTGCAAGACAGTGTACTCCACAAAAGTGTGAACTATAATAACCCAATATACATCCTTTCAAAATTTCTTTTAACCAGGACAACATTTAACTGTTTTAAACAGAAAACACTGAAATCAAATTTAATATTTCCAACCTATGTTTGAGAATAAGAGCTACATAATACACAAAAACAAACGATTGTACATATAAATGTTGGATTAATGGTTAATCTTTCCACCTTTCAGTCCCTAACGCTAAGAGCAACTACAAACCAAAGTCAAATAGTGTGCATGACAGCCATGAAGATAGTTTTTTCATTTACCTTAAACACAATTGCCGGAGTGAGTAGAACAGACGATTTAATCGTTTTCATTTTTGAATGTCGGGAATTTACCAAAAAACTTCCAATTATTATTGAATTACAGGGCTCAACAAAATAACTTTCAGGGTTTTTGTAAACTCGACATAGGTATTCATGGCTGCAAGGATTGTCATGATCAAGATTTTCCAAAACTTGTAAACAAAACAGTTCAGTTGTTCCAAAGTTTGCAATGAATCCATTGTCAGGTTCTTTAGTTTTAACTTGCCTGTCATCTAAAGGATTTAAAAGGGTTATAGGTTTTTCTTCTAATCGCTTGACAACCTGAGAAATTGGGTTTTTGCCATTTCTAACAAATCGCTTGAGTTTTTGCATGTAATTTTCAAATTTGAACCCACTGCAGGCATCAAGGCATCCATACTGTTTAGCATCCTTTCCCAGGTGCAAAAGGCTATGCACATTGTACACCAAAAACTCCTTGCCATACAAATCTGCACACTTGGAAACAAATTGTGTTAATAAACTATGTGCAAAATCAGCATGTTTACTAACTAATGTAGGTGAAATAAGAATTTTCATTCCTACACTAAGAAGGAGAAAGTGTTCATAGAGTTCATGTTTTAACTGTTTTTGAAGTACAATTTGTCCTGTGTACAATAAAAATTGACGAAACTCAGTCGCCTTCCATCGATCAACTTCTGACAAAGAACGTGGTTTTCTGGCAAAATAGGTGGGTACAAATGATTTTATCTGCTGAAGCTTGTCTGATATAATGCTGATCTGTTGCATACTCAGGCGAACAGATTTTGGACCACGCATCCATACTAAAAGTAACTTTTTCATTACACCAAGACAAACTTGGTGCATATAATCAATAGGAAAATTGGAAATCATGTTTATAGGCAGTTCACAAAAGGGAGAGTGTATTTTATGATGTTCTTCATTTTGGTGGGACCTAAATGACTCATCTGTGCGTTCTTCAAAATCTTGGCATTCTTGGTACGTTACACGACCAATCCAAGTGCCTTTTTGGGAACATTTATCACAACCATAATAACCGGAGTAAAGCTTTGTTCCTTTAACCATAGCACGTGCAGGAGCATCACACACAAAACTTTGAATCTTTAAACTGATTTTCTCTGTGTTTAAGAGCAGTCCACTTTCTATTACAGACCTCAGATCCGAAATAAAGTCATTTAAAAAGTTTAGGTCAGTAGGTTTGGATTTTCCATAAGTAAGTGCGATAGGAAAAACATACCCAAGCTGAACAATACAACCTAGTACTGGCCAAAAACAAGATGAAGAACTTTTAAAGAGTGGAAGACCATCAATGTTGAAAGACAGATCAAAATTTCTGTTGGCAGGCTTGGCTTTGAAGTGTGCAGCGAAAGCCGACAAAAGCTGTTTTTGCAAACCAAAATAGAAGTACTGCATTCCTGACTTGTTTTCAAGTTCAATGGCTTTTGGGGTTGACAAAAGGGTTCTACATGTAACAGGCAGGTCTTTGACACAGATATTTGGCCCACATTTGTGCATAGTTTTTAATAGGTAATCTACCGCAACTTGTTTGATTTGAAAGTCATTAGCCCACTGAATCAACTCTTCTTGAAAATATAAACTAGATTCAGAAACAGAACTGTCTGAAGGAGTAGATGAACTATCCCTTACAAGGGTTGTAGAACAAGACGGAACACAGTCAATGTCAACACTGACACTCAGACCAGCTCCAGTAGACTTAGAAGGAAGCAAAACCTGCTCCTGGGTCATCGTTACCTCATGGGGACTACATTGATCTGCCTCTGACACAGAACTGTTATTAACATCCAAAAAGCGTGTTGACAATTGTTTGGCTCTTCTTTCTTCTCGCTTTTTCCTGATCCAATTCTTCTGGTAGACCTTTCGTTTATCAATTTTTCTTTTATCAAAATTGCTCATTTTTGTAAAATCTTTTCCAAAAAAATTTTGGAGAATGTTTAAACACCCAAGAAAACTTATCATACTGTTTTAACATTATGCAATAGAATGGTTTGTAAAATTAACAATAACAACCAAACTCTTTTTGGTTTTTCAATGATTATCAGGAAGCATATACATACAAATGTATTTTACTTGTGATGACACGCTGTCAAATTACCAACACAATCTTTGTAGCATTGTTAAGTAAAACTACATACTAACTCTTAATCCGACCTACTTTTAACCATTGGACATATCGTAAAGACAAATCATGGTTTTTACCCTACCTACTTTTAACCATAAAGACATACTTTAAGCACATTATTTAAGGTTTTAAACAGTTTTAATGAAAAGATATACAAGCCAGTTTCATTTTAGTGGTTTGCTGGCCACGTATAGTTCTGTCAACAAAAGCATAGTTTTAAACACCACTGGTTTAACAAGGTACCTACAGTGGCATTGTTTCAGTTAAAAATGCAGGCCAAACAAATGAGTACTTTAGGAATGTTTGCATGCAAATTTTTCATTAACCTACCAGGTAAAAACTTAAGATTGGGTTTTATATGTTATATTAACACAACTTCTTAAAACAACCACAGCAACATTATAACTTTCACATGCTGACTATTCTACAAAAAAGGTATATTTGAATGACTAAAAATCTTTAACACTACAATATTAAAGCTACCAACTGCTTACCTTACTTTTATTTTATCTGTTAAAGATGGTTGGCAATCAACATAAAGTATTAAAGTTATGTTTTTCATACAGGACACTTTTCTCCACAAAAGCATTAACTTGTAATTTGCAAACAGCACCAAGTCGAATTTAAAAGTATCAAAAAATACCATGTAAGCACATAATACCTTAGCTAGTTTTAAATGCTCATATGGGTAAAAACATAAACTACCTTTTCCCGTAAAATACATCACATTGTTTGACAATAAGTTCAACATTTGGCTGGTGGCTAACAAACGCTACTTATATTTATGTGTATGACTAATACCTGCAAAACATGTGACTTTATAAAATCATTATCAAAGTAGAGAGCTAGGCACGAAAACTACCACCCGTAAGATGACTCAACGGCTAACACTTTCACACTTTAACTGCTCTATCTTGACAACAAAGCAAGGCAAAGTCAGTAATTTAAGATTTACAACCTATCGCCCTGCATTCCAATTAAAGTCCACAGCAGGGAGCACATTCTTTCGGCCAAAGTCCACAGCATGGGCACTGCTTAACAGTTAAAGTCCACAACAATTAGGGCATACCTTTCTGACCGAAGTCCACAGCAGGGGGCACATCCTTTCGACCAAAGTCCACAGCAGGGGCATTGCTAAACGGTCAAAGTCCACCAAGGCTTGGCTTTCTGACAGACGTCCCCAACAAGGGCAAAGCCTTTCCACCGAGGTCCACAACAGCATGATATGTTAACTCATCGCGCCCAAATTAAAAAAGGGCGGGAAGTTTTCGAAATTGGCTATTGCGACACATGACGTAATAATAGGAAAACATCTCAACCAGAGGAGAAAAAGGCAAAAATTAACGCAAGTACGGACAAGTACGAGTTTAGATATCAGATGTTATTTTTGCGCAATGAAGGCATTTTTCTCTCTACTTGTTTCCACAGTGAAAACTTTATTCAAACCAACGGATCGACCATAACAAAAACACTTACTTTTCAATGTTTAACAACCACGTTTAAATTTTAAAATCACATCAAAATTAAAATCAACAGGCATTGTAAAACACCCAGGTGGTCAGGTCATATACATAGGTATGCATATGGTGCGGGTGTCTCGTAGTTGGTTTAATGACTTAAAACAAAAACGAGTTTGAAAATCGTTCTGTAGCATTTTAGATCCAAACACGCGCAGAAAAGCTAATATCATTGACCGCTGAGCATAAAACATTAAACGCAGGGCACGACCATGTGCACCATAATAGTTCGATCGTCTCAACTGTCGACCGATGCAGAACGTAATGGTTCTAAAATCAGTAGCTTAATGTTAATTAACATCAATTGAACGTTTGAACGTTTTTACAAGTCAATCTGAAATTGCAGCCTTCTTTTTAAATTGCACCCCACTAAAAATGGGAAGCGCATATCATTCTCATTAGGCGCAGGCCACGACGGTTTGCAGTATAATGATTCGTTGTAAATGGCGTAACATAAACACAAATGGGTTTCATAGGTCATCGCGGAATTTAAGCCTTTAGTTGCATGCAAAGATTTGTTTTGATCGAATAACCAAATCAAAAATGATCGAAGCGAACATCATCATTAGGCGCAGGGCACGACCGCTCGCATGAGAATGATTCGTCGTTTAAATACGGTAACGCATACTCGCTCTAAAATCAGAACGACTTAACAAAAATTGAAACGGGTTTCACAGGCCATCTCGTAATTGCAGCCTCCAGTTGCATGCAAAGATTTGTTTTGATCGAATAACCAAATCAAAAATGAGAAGCGAACATCATCATTAGGCGCAGGGCACGACCGCTCGCATGAGAATGATTCGTCGTTTAAATACGGTAACGTATACTCGCTCTAAAATCAGAACGACTTAACAAAAATTGAAACGGGTTTCACAGGCCATCTCGTAATTGCAGCCTCCAGTTGCATGCAAAGATTTGTTTTGATCGAATAACCAAATCAAAAATGAGAAGCGAACATCATCATTAGGCGCAGGGCACGACCGCTCGCATGAGAATGATTCGTCGTTTAAGTACGGTAAAGCATACTCGCTCTAAAATCAGAACGACTTAACAAAAATTGAAACGGGATTTACAGGCCATCTCGTAATTGCAGCCTCCAGCTGCATGCAAAGATTTGTGCGCAGGGCACGATCGCTTGCACCATAATGATTCGACGCATTATCGACCCAGACAGCACGTAATGGCTTTGAACGTTGTTTGCACGTCACTCATAACGTTGTAAAATGGTTGCATTGTGGTTTCTCGCAAGGTTAATAAATACCGTAAAACAAACACGTTCGAAATGACGTTTAAAATGGTCTAAAACAAGTTAGCTTCGACGTAAGTAACAAACGTTGTTTGCACGTCACATATGACGTTGCAAGTTATTTGCATTGTGGTTTGTTGCAACGTTGAGAAATACCGTTAACAAAACGTTCGAAATGACGTCCAAAATGGGCTAAAACAAGTTAGCTTTGACGTCAGTATTCAACGTTGTTTATACGTCTAGTATGACGTTATAAATTGGTTGCATTGTGGTTTGTCGCAACGTTAATAAATATTGTTAAAAGAACGTTCGAAATGACGTTCAAAATGGTCTAAAACAAGTTAGCTTCGACGTCAGTATTCAACGTTGTGTGTACGTCACAAATGACGTTAGAAATTTGGTTGCATTGTGGTTTGTCGCAACGTTAACAAATATTGTTAATAAAACGTTCAAAATGACGTCCGAAATGGTCCAAAACAAGTTAGCTTTGACGTCAATAACAAACGTTGTTTGCACGTCACTTCTAACGTTGTAAATTGGTTGCATTGTGGTTTGTCGAAACCCTAAGAAATACCGTAAAATAAACACGTTCGAAATGACGTCCAAAATGGTCTAAAACAAGTAAACTTCGACGTAAGTAACAAATGTTGTTGTCACGTCACTTATGACGTTGCAAGTTGGTTGCATTGTGGTTTGTTGCAACGTAACGAAATTTTACGTTTGGTATGACGTTTGGTATAATAAATATTGTTATTAAAACGTTCGAAATGACGTCCAATATAGTCTAAAACAAGTTAGCTTTGACGTCAATATTCAACGTTGATTCTACGTTTGGTATGACGTTAGAAATTGGTTGCATCGTGGTTTGTCGGAACGTTTATAAATACCGTTATTAAAACGTTCATAATGACGTTCAAAATGGTCTAAAAAAAGTAACCTTCGACGTAAGTAACAAACGTTGTTGGCACGTCACTTACGACGTTGCAAGTTAGTTGCACTGTGGTTTGTTGCAACGTAACGAAATATTGTTATTAAAACGTTCGAAATGACGTCCAAAATAGTCTAAAAAAAGTTAGCTTTGACGTCAATATTCAACGTTGATTCTACGTCACTTATGACGTTAAAAATTGGTTACATTGTGGTTTGTCGCAACGTTAATAAATACCGTTAATAAAACGTTCGANTCAAAATGGTCTAAAACAAGTTAGCTTTGACGACAATATTCAACGTTGATTCTACGTCACTTATGACGTTATAAATTGGTTACATTGTGGTTTGTCACAACGTTAAGAAATACCGTAATTAAAACGTTTGAAATGACGTTTAAATAGTCTAAAACAAGTTGGCTTCGACCTCAATAACAAACGTTGTTTGCACGTCACGTATGACGTTAGAAATTGGTTGCATTGTGGTTTGTCGCAACGTTGAGAAATACCGTAATTAAAACGTTCGAAATGACGTTCAAAATGGTCTAAAACAAGTTAGCTTTGACGACAATATTCAACGTTGATTCTACGTCACTTATGACGTTATAAATTGGTTACATTGTGGTTTGTCACAACGTTAAGAAATACCGTAATTAAAACGTTTGAAATGACGTTTAAATAGTCTAAAACAAGTTGGCTTCGACCTCAATAACAAACGTTGTTTGCACGTCACGTATGACGTTAGAAATTGGTTGCATTGTGGTTTGTCGCAACGTTGAGAAATACCGTAATTAAAACGTTCGAAATGACGT
>QXVZ01021435.1:1298-17015 GCA_008931825.1 Phallusia fumigata | reverse complement strand
TTTAGTTTTGTTGCAGATTTTCGTCCAATCTATTATCGAATTACTAGTCAGAAATTACATTGCAACACGCATAGAAGACAACCGGAGACGTGCCAGAATAGTCAACAACAATCATCGTTTGGTGTCTATTACTTTTCCTGTCGACCTACGCGAAGGCAGTATAGCGTGCACATACAATGTCTTCGCTTGTTGACAAACATTTTCTTAACTGGGTGACATAGGCCTATCGTTTTAAATTCTTAGTACTTCTTCTGCTTCGTTTTACAGGAAACGAAACGGAGCCGGAGTGAGCGTGTTTTCAGTTGCGACGAAACCAAGGTGGGGAGAACTATGGTTTCAGATTAAGTTAGTTACTGTTAAAGAGTTCTCTTTTTTTGTACGAGTGTGGCAAAGTTTATCCAAGCAAGGGTAATGTTTTTCTTAGTTTGGTTTTGTCAATATGACAACTCTTATTTCATGGGTTACGTTATATTTTGGCAGGTAATATGTGCCAGTAATCTAAACGTCAAATGTACAGCAAAACTGTAATAAACCATGCTAACCACATATACAAATGTCAACGAAGTCGGTAGGAACATACAAAGAATTTTAATCTTGTTGCCTATGTTCAGGATTTTCAAATCCGTTTTAAACAACACCCGAACTTTGACATGACTTCATAATGGCGGAATCAAAGTGCAAGTCAACGTGTCCGCAGAAAATAACTATACAATGTAAGTAAACTTACATTAGAGGCGCGTGTTTAATCGTCGTTCAGCAAAATACATAGTAAGCCATTTGAAGGTTTTACAGCGCGCCTGTGACTTTTCAAAAGCCAGCGTTTCTATTGGTCGAGAGAAAAAAAGAAAAAAGGCGGGAAAGGGGTCAGGTCAAATACGGCTCAGAAGCGGAAAGTATTCAGGTAATTTTAATGTTATAAATAAACCTTATCGGTGCAAAATAAATTAGGGTGCACACTGATTTGCTTCTGGACCGATACCGGAATGTAATTTGTAGCTTAGTAAGTTTGAAAAACTTACCAAATGCACGGTACTGCTTATGGATCATTTTTGTTCCAGGAACTTGTGTGGCTTCTTATGAATGCTGTAATGCCATCCGCTGATTGCTCGGCCGCCGCTTGGACCTTTAAAACTGAAGAAAAATAGTCAAAGTAAACAGGCAATCTTAAATGTAAAGTAAGTGTAACTTACCGATTAACTGGTGTCCCTATTATGTTAAATTTTAGGCCGAGCATATGAGTATAACGTGCACTTATGCTGTCTTCGCATCCTAAATATTTACATTCCTACACGAATAGAAGACAATTGTAGACGTGTTAGAAAAGTCAACAGAAATCAACGTTTTCGGTGATGCTATTACGTTTTCTGTCGACAAACATCTGTGAACTTGGTAACATATCGCGTTTAATTTTCAGCATTTCTTTCAGAGAAAAAGAAACGGAAGCGAAGTGAGCGTAGTTAAGTTACTGTTCAATAGTTTTCACTTCTAGTACAAGTGTTGCGAAGTTTTTTCAAGCAAGTGTGTTAATTTTGTTTTTTGGTTTTGCAATACGCTGTATAATTGACGACTTCTATAGAACTATAGTTCACTTAAGACCTGGTTTGTCGCGTTATAACGTTATATTTTGCTTGGTTATAAGTGTCAGTAATCTGAGCGTCAGATTTGTAAAATTGTAAACTATGCGAACTACATAAAGAAATGTCAACTGGGTCGTTACAAATACAACAAATTTTAATCTTGTTGCTTTTGTTCAGGTCAGGTTTTTTTCCAAATCCGTTTCCAACAACTCCTGAATTCCAAAGTGCAAGTCAACGTGTCCGCAGAAACTAACTGCTTGATGTAAGTAAACTTACAAATAGTAAAGGGAATTTAATCGCCGTTAAGCAGAATACGCCCAAACCCAGTTGTTAAAACCATATCCGCTAAAGTAAGGATTTCGACAGTTATAAAGCGCGCCTGTGACGTTTCGGAACCAAGCGTTTTAATTAGTCGAGAGCAAAAAAGGTAAAAGGGTGATCCACATCAATACGGCGCGTGCGATCCAATTAGCATGGCTTACATAGTTTTGCTTACAAATATTAAACATCCGCGTTTAGACCCAAAATCAGTTGTTAAAACTATTTGATGTACGTTGCTAAAATATTTACACTCAGGTTGCGAATAGTAGAGACTCGGGAGTTTACTTTTTGTCGAAATAAACCTGATGCTGCTCCGAATAGCGAGACCGGTGTTGTTTATTGCATGATGATTTGCATGTTGCACTTACTTTCTTGCACGTCACGTGTTTTCCGGTGGCTATTCGGTTGACAGCATCGGTAGAAGTGTCCACATTAAAACAATAACGTATTTATTAGCCCAAGCTAAATCTAATAAACTACGGATAAAATAAAGTCATCTTAATTAGGTCAGCAAACTGACGACAGGACATACCATCAAATCAATCTTAAATCCATTTGCTACACTTAAATGCATAGGTTAATCCCACATCTGATGTTGGGCATAACTGCTCGAACATGAATGCTGTTGTTAGTTTTGTTGCAGATGCAGCGACAAAATTTTTGGAGGATCCAGAACATAACGTTAACGTTATTCGATGCGTTACGCAACAAATGTAAGCGAACTATTTTTTGTTTAGTGTGTGTTCATTTTGCTTATTGTTTATGTAAGTATCAATTACTGTGACGAAGAAATTAACCAAATCTAAATCATCAAACAGGCATTTGTACAGTTCTGTTAAAAAAATTCTACTGTGGGACCAGAACAAAATCGTAGTTTTTGTCAAAAACCAAACACGTAATACGGAGGTTGTACATAGTGCACGCTGACCGCCCTTATACGACAATGGCATTGATTGTTCTAAACACATTTTAAAATACAAAACCGTCACTAGTAGCGTTAGATCTTCCACATTGTTATTATTGTCCTTTTCCTTTAGAACCTTTTAGCACTGGAACGACACCGGAGACAATTACTGCGTAAAGGATGCTGGGATTTGAAACGAACAAATGATTGAAACCATCTGATGGTCAACAGGTGAGCCAGGCAAATTACCAATAAACGAAGCGTTAGTAAAAGATAATGCTGGAATATCAATTGGCTAAACAAAATTTGTTTGGTGAAGCCACATCAGGTTGCACACTGTTTATCCTTCGCGATATGCTTTTACGGAATCATTTTGCAATAGGTGGCGTAAAGATATGGCCTAACATATTTCTGTCAGTGGCTTGTTTTTGTTTTAGGAACTTTTGGAACGTACCTCTTACAAGAAACGTTAGGCCAGCAAACTAAGACTAATATATACTGAAACTCATTTGCTACACTCGAATGTAAGGTAATCCTTCAAACTTTGAGGCTTAACTGCTCGAACTTAAATGCTGTTGTTAGTTTTGTTGCAGATGCAGATGCAGCAGTAAAAGCAGTGAAGGAATGCGGCACCAAAATGTTATTCGATGCATCACAAAACAAATGTATGCTTATTGTTTTTGTAGACATGTATTTCTGCGACGAAGTAAAAAAAGAAAAAAAACTGCCAGGATCGGCCAACCTGCATTTGTCATTTTTCTACCACGTGACTAAATCAATTTCATTGATTGTTCTAAACACTTCATCTTATGTCACAGGAAACAATCACTGCTTGTGGGACTAATGGAATTTGAAACGGACAATTCGATGGTCAAACAATTCGATGGTCAACAGGTAAGTCGAGTACATTACCAGTAAACTAAACTTAAGATAATGCTGGAGGATCAATTGGCTAAACAAAATTTGTTTTGTGAAGCCTAATCAGGGTGCACACTGTTTAGCCTTTGCGATATAATTTTGTGAAATGGTTTGTTACAGACAGCGTATGGATATGATTTTACATATTTCTGGCTGTGTCATGTTTTTGTTTCAGGAACTTCTTAAACTCACTGCTGACAAGTCAAATTAGGCCAGCAAACTTCCAGATCTTGCGCTGACGAGGTAAACTTTTGGAAACTTAAATACAAAATTATTCTTTTGTTAAAATTTAGACTTCTTATGTTGTCTTAATTAGGGTTTGTATCTTAAGTTGTAACATTTTATACTTTGATACGTTACTGTTAAGAGCATTCGCTTATTTATTAGAGTGTTGCAAAATTTATTTAGGCAAGCATAGTATTTTGATTATTTGGCTATGTCAAAACGTATAATTATTACTAACCACGTATAAATCAAATAATTTACAACAAATCGGTGCAAATCTTGTTGCATTTGTTCAGATTCTTTCCAAATCCGTTTCAAACAGCAACTGAATTTGGACATGAATTTATGAAGGCGGAAGCCAGATACAAGTCAACGTGTCCGAAGCAACTACCCTCTGCATGTATGTGAACTTACATATATTAAAGTTTGTTAAATTAATCCGAATAGTAACCGATTAGTACAAGCCCAAAATATCGATCTTTCCCAAGCAAAATCCAAAAAACTTATCATTGGAAATTAAAGTAAACTTATGTCGGACCATAAGCCTTACTATCCCATCAACTTTGAACTTATTTGGTTCACCCCAATGTATAGGGAATCCTACATCTATTTTAGGTTTTCACTAAATTTATATTTTCATGCACTTTTTCCATGAAATGTTTGTTGGACTTGGCTAAAACTTTCATAGCTTGTAGATATGATTATAAAGTTGTGCCTTCTGTTTGTTTGACCCCATAGCCGCGGTGGTTACCCCGCTAGGGCCCAACAAATGTAACGTTTTGTAAACGTTTCGAATGCCTACAAACACAACAAAACGAAAAGTTTCTGTGATGATAGGGTTACATAAGTAAAAATAAGATTAGCTTTCATGATATTTAAAAGCGATTTTTCACCTTGCCCGTGTTTTTTAGTAACATAAGACCAGCGTCATTTGAAGGAGCTCGTCTCTGGCCGTAGTGTGAATTTCCGACGTCAACGCCCCAATGCGCTAAGTACCTAACCTGTAGTGAATGCGGTTTAAACCTTGAGGAACAATTTGTTAAACAATACTTGATTGCCGAAGGCTAACCAGGGTGCACACTGTTCAGCCTGCGCAGTAAAATTTTGCGATATGATCTGAAAGTGTATGCTAGAAATGAACTAGCATTTTTCTGTCTCTGGTATGTTATTGTTTCAGGAACTTTGGTTTTACCGCTGTCGAGAAAATAAATCCGAATTTGTAAGAAGGTCACACCGTTTGTGGTTGTATGCTGGGATCGTAAACACAAACGGCAAGTAAATTATGATTTAAACTTGCAAGATCAATTTGAAAATGTTTGCTTGACAAATAAATCTCGTATTCAAAGTTTAATTTGGTGAAGGCTAACCGGGGTGCACACTGTTTAGCCTTCGCGACAGGTTTTTGGGATATAGTTGACCAGTGTCTAGAGATAAATTGGCATTTTTCTGTCTGTGGTATTATTTTGTTTCAGAAACTTTGGTCTGAACCGCTGTCGAGGTAAAAATCTGGATTAAAAGGAGACCATTTCTGGCTGTCAGATTGCTGGGATTGCAGACTCCACAAACAGCTAAACGCTCAACAACAAGGTATTTATTTGTAGCCCAGTTCGTTGTCGGTTTAAACCCGTGGTTTTGAAACTGTGCGTTGCGACGCCTTAATTAGTGTTTCGTTTTAAAATTCAATGGTCGTCGCACAAAAGTTCCGTAGCTTGTTGTTTTTGTATCAATAAATACAACATTGGCGTCGCATCAAAAATGTTTGAGAAACACTGGTTTAAACATATCTAAAAAACAATTTGTAAAACGCATTTCGATTGTTGAAGGCTAACCAGGGTGCACACTGTTTAGTCTTTGCCATGTGCGTTTGCGATATGATTCGCAAGTGTATAGAGATGACTTTGCACCTTTCTGTCTCTGGTATGTTTCTGTTTCAGGAACTTTTGTCTTAAAAAATCTGGATTGAGAGCGTTGAGGTTTCTCGGATCGCCCACTTCAAAAACGGCTGAATGCTCAACAAACCAGTCAAAGGTAGTAAGTACAGATTAAACTTATGTTAGAAATGCTAGGCTAACCAGGGTGCACACTGTTCAGTCATTTGCGATGTGAATTCAAAACTTGTAAGCTCAATTGTAAAACGTTTAACAATCAATTTTGAATTAAAAATTTATTCGTTGAAGCCAAACCGGTACATGGTTTAGCCTTCGCGATATGTTTTTGCGATATGGTTATAAACTTGCATTTTTTAGTAACTTTTACCACTGTCCTAATTTTGGAAGAAGACCATTTCTGGTTGTATGGTTTCCGAGTGTTTCTTCTTCTTCCACTGGCTTGAATTCCACAATGTGGGGTCGACGGTGCGGATTTTCAGTATCCAACTTGCTCTGTTCATTGTTTCATTTGGCCCAACCATCTTAATCTAGCTTCCCTTAGCATTGCTGTTAACTCTTCTACTCCCAACTTTACTTTTATTTCTTTGTTCTTACGCCTATCTAATTTCGTTACTCTAAAGAAAACCGTAGCATCTTCATTTCTTCCACTTCCATTTTCCTTTCTTGTGCCTTGGTCATGGCGACTGTTTCCATGCCATACAACAGTGCTGGTCGTACTAGGACCTTGTGCATCTTTCCTTTTACCTTATGTGGTTAATCTTTTGTCACAAAGCACCCCTGTAATCTTTCCCCAGCTGAGCCAGCCACTCTTGACCCGCCTTTCGGTGTTCTTTTCACTTTCTCCATCTTCCTGCACCGTCGAGCCAAGGTATTTGAAATCTACCACACTCAAAACACTTCTTAGATCTTAATGGAGTCGAGCCCGACTGACTTTTAAACCCTTTTTTCCAATGCCTCTCTCCATCTCTCCAACGCCCTCTCCGCTTCCTCTCTTGTGTTCGCACATGACACCACATCATCCGCAAACGTCATATCCCAGGGACTTTCTCTTATGTGCTCCGTTAGGCAGTCCATAATGACTATAAACAACAGGGGGCTTAGCGCGGAGCCCTGATGCAAACCCACTTTTACAGAAAACAGCTCACCTCATCCATCTGCACATTCAATCTGGCTCTGGCTGTCTTCGTACATGTTTTTTATTACTTGCACATAGCTTTCGGTCACAACCTTTAATCTCAGGCAGTTACACACCTCTTCTCTCGGTACTTGATCGTACGCCTTTTCCAAGTCGATGAAGACGCAATGGAGGGGCACTTGTCCTTCCCGGTACTTTTCCATCAACTGTCTCAGAGCGAATATGGCGTCAATTGAACTTTGATCAGGCATAAACCCATATTGTCCCTCCCTAATGTTGGCCATTTCTCTCAGTCGCTTCTTCACCACTCTTTCCCAGACCTTTTGTGTGTGTGAAGTCAACTTGATACCTCTATAATTTGCACAGTCCTGGACATCACCTTTTCCTATATATATTGGAATCAAAAAGCTGTATTTCCACTCCCCCGGTATCCTATTCATGCTCACAATTTCGTTAAACAGCTTTGTAAGAAAATCTATACCCATCTTACCCTGGCATTTTCATGCATCTGCTGGTATACCGTCCGGGCCAACACCTTTTCCCCGTATCATTTTGCACAAAGCTTGTCTTACTACATCTCTGGTGATTTGGTTCCATGCCTGCGTCCGCCATAGGTTCTATCCTTTTCTTTAACCGCTCTTTTTCGACATTCAACAGTTGTTTGAAATATTCTCCTCACCTTCTTTTGATGTCGCAATCATCTACTAGCGTGTTCCCTTTTCTGTGCTTTATCAGTTTGGCACGTAATACATTTGCCGAGCTCCTATTCCTGTTCTTTGCCATCCCCATTGCTTTCCGCAAACCATCCGGTGAACCCAAACTTTCATACAGATCTTCGTATGCTCTTGACTTCGCCTTCGCTACTTGCGCTATCTTGCAAGCTTCTTATATTCTTTTGCAGTTATTTCTGATAAATTTAGATCTCTCGCTTTCTTATTTTCTTTCTTGCTGACAATCGCCTCTTGCACCTCCTCATCCCACCACCATGTTTCTTGATTCTCTTACGCTTTACCAGAGGTTTCTCCCAACACCTCTTTGGCAACTTCCCGTACTGTTACTCATCACATCCCAGCTATTTTCTCCCACACTTGCTTTTACTGTCGCTACAAACTCTTCCCTGAAGGTTTGATCATCCAGTTTCCACCATCTCGTTCGCTTTTCTGCTCTTCATCTAGGGCGCTGTTTGCCTTTTAATTTTGTCTTGTATATGACAGGCTTGTTTTGTTTGGCTACCCATTCTCCAGGAATAACTTTACAGGCCACTACTTCTTTTAGCCCTGTTCTTGGGCATAACATATAGTCAACTTGCGTGTTGTTTCCGCTACCCGAAAGGTGACCTTTTGTGATGTTCACTTTTCAAAGAACGTGTTAATAATGGCCAGTCCACCTGATGCTGCAAAACTCTGGATCCTATCTCCTTGTTGGTTTCTTTCTCCATAGCCATGTCATTCTATCTACGCTTCATGCCCTACATTGCCCTTCCCTACGTGCCCGTTTAGATCTCCTCCAATCCACAGCTGCTCTGTTTTGGGTATTTTTGTAGCGTAACTTCCAAGTTGGTTCCGGAATTTGTACTTCTCGTCCTCTTTACAACCCGTTTGAGGTGCGTACATGCTGTGATCATGTTAATGATCCGCTTTCCGACCACCAGTTTGACGCAAATCATCCTGTCTGATTCTTTCAACCGACACCGCGCTTTTTTTTTAGTTTGGGGTCTGTTTGCGAGCTTATCCACCTTTCCATTTCGTTTCTTGCACACAAAGCACATTGATGCACTATTTCCACACCCTTACTATTCATTGGACCAACATTTAAAGTCCCAAAGACTACATCCCTTTCTTTTCCAAATTTCCTTGTCCTTTTACGTTGAGCTAACTTCATAGCCGTGTTCGCTCTTGATACGGTAACCGTAGCTCATTTTCCACAACCTTGGGGCGATCATGCTGCACGTTTACATTGGAGAACGCCCTAGCATTTCTCCGCATATTTTTTTGAATCCGCATCATCATTTAGTATGGTTTCCGAGTGCAAAGAGATAAATTTGCATTTTTCTCTTCTTGGTATGTTATTGTTTTGTCGAGGGGAATTCGGGATGAGGTTTTCGTTTTTAATATGGAAGACTGGCCGCCCCTTGTACGCCAATTGCTTTGATTATTTTCAATAACTAAGCATCACCAATAGATTTGTATTTTTCGCTTAGTCATTTCTGCCTTTTTTTCAGAACCTTCTGCAGCACTGGTCATAAGAACCGTCACTGCTTGGGTTTGAAAAAGAAGAAAGAAACAAAAGGGACTACGAATCAGACAACGGAATTTAAAGACGAAATTAAAAAAAGGAAGGCGGTGAGATGAGATCTCCGTCTCCAACGGTTTAATCCTCAACAGGTAATTGACTATGGTTAAGCACACTCAATTAAAAATGTTTGTTTCATAATAAATTTTGCATTTGAAGCTTTATTGGCGAAGGCTTACCAGGGTGCACACTGTTTGGCCTTCGCACGATGATTTTATTCATAAGTTTATGGAAATAATTGTGCATTTTCTGTCTCTGGTATGCTTTTGTTTCAGAAACGTTTGTCTTACTGCTGCCGAGGGAAAATCGAAATTTACACAAGACTATCATTGTTGTTTGGTCGCTTGGATCGCCAACTGATAAGGTAATTATTTATAGTGTAGTCAAGTGCATTACCTGTTTAAACTTGCAAACACAATTACAAAATGTTTGCTTCACTAAAATTTTGTCCAAAAAATAATCGGCGAGGCCACAGGGATGTTCAAAGTAGGATATCGAATCAGAATCGAATCCAAATTTGCTGTTTATATGGGCAAATTGGAACCGATATCGTTTCATTCAAAGCGGCGTGCAAATTTTTCGTCTTAAATGTGTATCGGTAATAGATGCAACAGCGCCAATACAATGCAGTTGGTTTCCTTGCAATTAACGCGACAAAATTTTTCCGCTTTTACGCAGCATCAGGAACTATTCAGACGCGTCGTTGATAATGCAAGGAGCCCATTTCTGGCTGTGAGATTGGATCAACGACTCAACACACAATGCTCCAGGTATGTAGTCAATCATATTTTCGTATTAATGAGGGTTCCACCTTTTTGGGGGGAACGGCAAACGCAACATTGAAATCATCAAAGTATGAAGTTAGTCTTGAAACTTAGGAATAATACGTAAAAGATCTAAAGCTTCATTGGTAAAGACTAACCAGAGTGCACACTGTTTGACCTTTGCAGTATAAATTTGGAAACTAATTTGCAATAGGCAGTGTATAGATATTATTTTGCATTTGTGTCTCTGTTGTGTTTTTGTTTCAGGAACTTCGGTCTGAGGGAAAATGGGAATTTGGAAGAGATCATTTCAGGTTGTAGGATTGCTGGGATCGCTAACGTTGGTTGATGCTTTACAGGTGATTAACTACGGTTAAGCACACTCACGTACAAATATTTGTTTCACGATAATTTTCGCATTTTAAAGTTTATTGGTGAATGCTAACCAGGGTGCACACTGTTTAGCCTTCGCACTATGATTTTATTTGTAATTTTATAGAGATGAGTTTGCATTTTCTGTCTCTGGTATGCTTTTGTTTCAGGAACGTTTGTCTCACTGCTGCCGAGGGAAAATAGGAATTTACACAAGACCATTATTGTTGTTTGTTCGCTGGGATCGCCGACTAATTAGGTAATTATATATAGTGTTGTCGAGTACATTACCTGTTTAAACTTGCAAACACAGTTACAACATGTTTGTTTCTCGATAAATATTGTCCAAAATATTGATCGGTGAGGCCACAGGGATGTTCAAAGTAGAATATTGAATCAGAATCGAATCCATATTTGCTGTTTATACAGGCCAGTTTGAACCGATATTGCTTCATCCAAGCGGCGTGCAAACGTGCGTGCTTAATTCGTCTGCACTTTGTGTTGATTTACAGACGCAACAGCGCCAATGCAACACAACTTGTTTCTGTTGTACGTTTGTTGTGGTGTTAGAGCGGAAAGTAGTAGTTGCCTTACTAGCTTATGCCTTTCATTTCTAAACGAAAAGTTTTTACAACCTTCGCACGTAACTACAAAGACCGCAAGGCTGACGTTGTTCAGACATTTGATGGAAATTACTCAAATTTAAATAAAGTCATTTATTGTTGATTTGTTGCAGTTATGTCCATATAACGCAAATAAGTAACAGGGTGGCATCACGAGCAAGCTAAATCGCCCTTGTATTTTCGGAGCATTGCTTTCTCCCTAAATCTTTGATAACTGTGCATGATGAAACACGACGATTCAATTTTGTACATTGACATTTCTGCATTTTTTTCCAGAATGTTAGGCAAGGCTCATTTAGAGGAGCCCATTTCTGGCTGCGAGATTGGATCGACGACTCAACTCACAAATGCTTCAGGTATGTAGTCAAGCATATTTTCGTATAAACTAGGGTTAAAACATTTTTTGGGAAACGGCAAACGCAACATTCAAATCATCAAAGTATGAAGTTAGTCTTGAAACTTAGGAAAAACACGTAAAAGATCTAAAGTTTCGTTAGTAAAGGCTAACCAGAGTGCACACTGTTTGGCCTTTGCAGTATAATTTTGGAAACTAAATTGGAATAGGCAGTGTGTAGATGTGATTTTGCATTTTCTGTCTCTGTTGTGTTTTTGTTTTAGAAACTTCGTTCTTAAGGCTGTCGAGGAGAAACCGGATTTGGAAGAAATCATATTTGGTTTTAGGATTGCTGGGATCGCTAAAGTGGTTTGATGCTTAACAGGTGATTAACTACGGTTAAGCACACTCACATAAAAATATTTGTTTCACGACAATTTTCGCATTATAAACTATATTGGGAATGCTAACCAGGGTGCACACTGTTTAGCCTTCGCACTATGATTTTATTTGTAATTTTATAGAGATGAGTTTGCATTTTCTGTCTCTGGTATGCTTTTGTTTCAGGAACGTTTGTCTTTCTGCTGCCGAGGGAAAATAGGAATTACACAAAAACGATTATTGTTGTTTGTTCGCTGGGATCGCCGACTAATTAGGTAATTATCTACAGTGTTGTCGAGTACATTACCTGTTTAAATTGCAAACACAGTTACAAAATGTTTGTTTCATGATAAATTTTGTCCAAAATATTGATCGGCGATGCCGCAGGGATGTTTAAAGTAGAAAATCGAATCAGAATCGAATCCATATTTGCTGTTTATATCGGCTAGTTGGAACCGATATTGTTTCATCCGAAGCGCCGTGCAAACGTGTGTGCGTAATTCGTCTGCACTTATATTATTACACAGTCGCAACAGCGCCAACACAACACAACTTGTTTCTGTTGTGCATTTGTTGTGGCGTCAAAGCGGAAAGTAATAGTCGCCTTACCAGCTTAGGCCTTTCAATTCTAAACTAAAAATTTTCTCAACCGTCGCACGTAAATACAAAGACTGTAAGGCTGACGTTGTTCAGACGTTTAAAGGGAAATTACTTAAAGTTAAATAAAGTCGTTTATTGTTGTTTTGTTACAATTATGTCCCTTGTATTTTTAATGTATTGCTTTCTCCCTAAATTTTCGATAACTGTGCTTGATGAAACACGACGATTCAATTTTTCACATTGACATTTCTGCATTTTTCGTTTAGAATGTTAGACAAGGATCATTTAAAGGATCCCATTTCTGGCTGTGAGATTGGATCGACGACTTAACTCACAATGTTCCAGGTATGTAGTCAAGCACATTTTTGTATTAATGAGGGCTCCACCTTTTTGGGGGAACGGCAAACGCAACATTGAAATCGTCAAGGTATGAAGTTAGTCTTGAAACTGAGGAATAATACGTAAAAGATCTAAAGTTTCATTGGTAAAGGCTATTTGCATTTTCTATCTCTGTTGTGTTTTTGTTTCAGGGACTTTAGTCTTAAGGCTGTCGAGGGAAAATCGGAATTTCCAAGAGATCATTTCAGGTTGTAGGATTGCTGGGATCGCTAAAGTGGTTTAATGCTTAACAGGTAATTAATTACGGTTAAGCACACTCATATTAAAACATTTGTTTCTCGATAATTTTCGCATTTTAAAATTTATTGGTGAATGCTAACCAGGGTGCACACTGTTTGGCCTTCGCACAATGATTTTATTTATAAGTGGATGGAGATGATTTTGCTTTTTCTGTCTCTGGTATGCTTTTGTTTCAGGAACGTTTGTCTCACTGCTGCCGAGGGAAATGGGAATTTACACAAGACCATTATTGTTGTTTGGTCGCTGGGATCGCCGACTAACAAGGTAAATATCTACAGTATAGTCAAGTACATTACCCGTTTAAACTCGAAAACACAGTTACAAAATGTTTGTTTCACGATAAATTTTGTCCTAAATATTGATTGGTGACGCCGCAGGGATGTTCAAAGTAAAATATTGAATCAGAATCGAATCCAAATTTGCTGTTTATATCGGCTAGTTGGAACCGATATTGTTTCATCCAAAGCGGCGTGCAAACGTGCGTGCTTAATTCGTCTGCGTTTGCGCCAATACAACACAACTTGTTTCAGTTGTACGTTGTGGTGGCGTCAGAGCGGAAAGTAGTAGTAATTTTTGACATTGACATTTCTGCATTTGTCAATCAGGATGTTAGACGAGTATCTGTTGGAGGAGCCCATTTCTGGCTGTGAGATTGGATCGACGACTCAGCTCACAATGCTCCAGGTATGTAGTCAAGCACATTTTCNAATTCGTCTGCGTTTGCGCCAATACAACACAACTTGTTTCAGTTGTACGTTGTGGTGGCGTCAGAGCGGAAAGTAGTAGTAATTTTTGACATTGACATTTCTGCATTTGTCAATCAGGATGTTAGACGAGTATCTGTTGGAGGAGCCCATTTCTGGCTGTGAGATTGGATCGACGACTCAGCTCACAATGCTCCAGGTATGTAGTCAAGCACATTTTCGGTTGAACTAGGGTTGCCCGATAGAATTTTTAATCCGATACCAGCACCCAATATTTCACACAAAGTACTGCCATCCGATCCGATAATATGCTGCATAGGTCATAAACATTAGCTTAAGAATGATGAAATTAGTCGAAAACAATTTGAGGCTAACCAGGATGACACACTATAATTCTTCGACATAATTTGCAAGTGTTTAGAATTAATTTTACATTTTCTGTTTCTGTTGTATTTTTGTTTCAGGAACTTGGATCTTTCCGCTGTCGAGTGAAAATCGGAAGTGTGGTATCGCCGACTCCAAGCGATTTAATGCTTCAGGTAATTATGCTTTATTAGCTCCTAATTATAGCTCCATCGGTTATCCAGCTATAGCCTCAAAAGAGTAAAACGCGTACGTGCTTGCAAACACCACAAACGAAAAGTTTCCCTGAGGATAAGGTTACAAAAGTAATAATGAAGTTAAATGAAATATCAACCACTTGGTGATGGTTCAAGTCGGGGGTTGTCACTAACTTAGTGAACACTGTGCCCTTAGTGGTTGCCTTGTGGCTCCCCCTAGTGAACAACATTTAAACAATCCCCGATTGTGATGAAATTTTAATAGAATTTAGGTCGGGCCATTGTGGTGTATCAATTGCTACATTTTACCCTAGAGCCGTAGCAGTTACACCGCTAGGATAAATTACTACTAAATATGTCATGGTGGCACATCGATTGTCTTTAAAAAACCTGATTGAACAAACATGAAAAAAACTGAACAAAACTTAAAACTTCATTGGTAAAGGCTAACCAGAGTGCGTACTGTTCGGCCTTTGCAGTATAATTTTGGAATACGATTTACTGTAGGTAGTGTATAGATGTGGTTTTGCATTTTTGACTCTGTTGTCTTTTTGTTTCAGGAACTTTGGTCTTAAGGCTGTCGAGGAAAAATGGGAATTTGGAAGAGATCATTCCTGGTTGTAGGATTGCTGGGATCGCTAAAGTGGTTTAATGTCGTACAGGTAATTGACGCTCGTCAAGTACATTATCGGTTTACTTGCAAGCTCAAAAAATAATGTTAAATAAATCTTGTAATTAAAGTTTTAACGGTGAAGGCTAACCAGGGTGCACACTGTTTGGCCTTTGCAGTATAATTTTGGCATATGATTTGCAAGAGGCAGTGTATAGATATTATTTTGCATTTTCTGTCTCCGTTGTGTTTTTGTTTCAGGAACTTCGGTCTTAAGGCTCTCGAGGAGAAACCGGATTTGAAAGAAATCATTTCTGGTTGTAGGATTGCTGGGATCACTAAAGTGGTTTAATGCTTTTCAGGTAATCAACAATAAAAATATTTGTTTCACGACAATTTTCGCATTTTCAACTTTACTGGTGAATGCTAACCAGGGTGCACACTGTTTAGCATTCGCAATATTATTTTATTTAGTTTATGGAGATGATTTTGCATGTTCTGTCTCTGGTATTTTTTGTTTCAGGAACATTGATCAAGATTGGATTTGACAGGAGACCTCTTCTTCGTATGGAATATGTTCCTTTCAAATCTTCGATCACCTGGCAAAATTGAAGCTGCGGTATCAAAATCAGTTTAGAAATTCGGTTGATGTGCATGACATGTTATTTGAAGCATCACGTGCCAAATGTAAGTAAACAATTGATTAGCCTCTAGCATAACTTTGCGATATGGCTTTCAATGTCTATAGACGTAAATTTGTATTTTTTGTGACTGATTTGGTTTTGCTTTAGGAAGTTAGACCCTCTCGAAATATCAAACGTGTTGGATCAGCATGCAAGAATTAAACCTATGCCAGCAAAAAGCAGTGG